>JARSSU010047586.1:0-37086 GCA_029619165.1 Eurosta solidaginis
AATGTGCGGAGGTTTTAAATGAATTAATGGCGAATTTTTGATGAATCGATTTGGTTTGCTATTACGCTTATTTAAAAAATGAATTTATTACACATGGAATAAATGGAATTGGGTTGATACATATGTAGTTGGGTATTGCATAGTACTTGTTCGAATCTGCGTACATTTAATATATTATTTTTTCTAGTATTTATCAGAGCAAGGTGTTTTTTATATGTAACAAAACGACCAGATTTTTAGTGAAAATTAACATTAAATTGTGCACTAAGAAACATAATGTTACGATGTTTTGGTGTTTCTGAGTTACCTGCACCTTCTTGCTAACGTTCGAATGCTGAATCTGTCGATATAATACGTCCAATATTCAGTTTTTGTTTAGCAATATTGGTATTTTTTAGACTACTTTGTGAGTAGTACTTCACAACCACTGCAAATTATACACGTTCACTAATTGCAATGTTTAAATGCAAACTTATTACTCTGCTTGCGCTGCTTATATACTACTCGGGTGACCTTCGTTCACTTGACTACGAGGGCCCTCTGGAACAGTTGTATATCATGCTTGGTTTGTCTTTTTTCTTTCTTTTTTTTTTTTTCTTTTTTGTCTTTTTTTTTTCCCTGAGTCCGCAATATGTAAATTTTGACCGAGTGCCAAAGGACATTTTGCCAACTGCGTGTATCAAATAGATCCTCCGCCTCTGCTTCTTGTTTATTTGGAAGATGTGGTAGAAAAAAACTGACCATCGAATACCTCGGTAGGCCCGAGATACGTAAGTACCCTTCCATTCCCTGTGTGTGGTTATTTTCGGCCGGATTCTGATTCTATTCTGCGAGGTCGCGCAGCCGCAGCAGCAGGTGTAATCCTCCGACTGACTTCATCACGCATGGTATCCAAATAACCCTTAACCTTTTGGTAACCCTGTGGGGATTTTGCCCGGCTTTATTAAAAAAAAAAATAAAAAAAATAAATCAAAATTAAACTTTAATTTTAGCTATACATTGTATAAATCTTAGCTTATGTCTTTATCTGCTTTACTTTCACTATGCGTGTGTTGGTGTGCATAAACAACTCTAGCTCTAAGCTGAGCCGGCTACCATATTATATGTAATAGTACGTAAATTAATACTCTGCTTCACATAAATGCATAATAAAAAACATGTACATAGTTGTATTGGTGAATTTCTTCGTTTATAACCACCTTGTTACATTAGGTGTGACTTCTGTTTTTGGTTGATTGATGATATATTTTACTAACAGCCTGTGATGCAATATTCACCACATATTTGAATCTAGAAACTAAAATTACTAGTTTTTTGTTTACTTTAGGTTACATCCCTGCCTAAAAACTCGTCCAAAAATATCGTGAGATGGTGTCAAAAGACGCGTATTTGATCCCAGGACCACGATATGCGAAAGCGGAAATTCCAACTCTTACTCTGTCAAAATATTTCAAAACACCGCAAACATGCCGGAGCGCTCCGAAACTCGGCGGTTGGGCTCTCATAGTAATTTTTGCGCAAGGTGTGCGTGTCCTTCTTCTGCATTGGCGTCCCTCGGCTCGGCGTGTGCTATAAAAAAATTACCCTGGGTAGGTCCACACCGTGCGTTTTTGCGTGAGACAAAATCTATATCCTTGCGAAAAACACTTTACCACAGTGTGGGTTCCCCAAAATCAACAAAATTACGAACAATCACATGAAAACTTTCTCGGATTTGTTTGCAAATATCTCCGGCAAAGTAACATCAAAATTTTGCCAATTTCCGCGTTCGGATTCCTGAATCCTTGGAGTCATTTGACACTCTCCGGATATTTTGGACGAGTTTTATTAGCAGTTATACCTCTAAAGTACAAACAATTACCTCGAATTGCTCTGAATCTACAGCGAGGTCTATGAACAGCAGGATATATTCTAGACGCAGTTGCGTGTGCTCTACGTGCATTGGACAATGGGGGTACATGCAGCATGGAGTGGGACTGGAACATAATACCTATCGTAGCAGTCTGCAAGCGTCCGGAGGCGGAGGAAAACGGTTGAGCATCCTGCTGTTCGAATGCACCGCACACTGTCGAAGTGAGAATAAATGGTTCTTGGAAAGCCTCTTTTTCGAAAGCCTCCAAAACTCAGGATGTCTAGGTCGGAGAGCTCTTATGTTATAAACTCGTCCAACGAGATGGATATACGGGGGACGGGTCTCCCTGAGGGGTGGCGCTTGAAAAGTGTTACATATAGTCTTCTTAACAAGACAACAGACTTAACAAAACCTCCTTTCATTGCGTAACTCCTACAAGTTTGTGCTCATCACAACACGGCGCATGTGTTGAGCGCTAATTTGTGTGTTTTTGTGGTTTTGTTTTGGTTTTGTTTGGGTGGTGGGGGGGGGGTTTTGGGGGGTTGGGGGGGGGGGGGTTTTGTTGTTTTGGGGGGGGGGGTGGGTGGGGGGGGGGTGGTGGTGGTGGGAGTTCAACTTGACTCGCAACTCCAACAACCAACGCACCTTATAGCGAGGACTTATTGATTTTTGGCCGTCGAATAAATTCATAAAGTGTCGTTTGCATAGCGTAATATGTACATACTAGAGTCATCTGATCGTTTTATATTGATGGTTGTCTCCAGATGGCTTGCAGAGATTCAGCAGATGCTACGAAGCATATCATTAGGCTGACTACAAAATCTTTAGGCAAACAAAAACATATTGATTTTTCAATGGGAAGGAAGACCACTAGTTAGGTTGAGTGCAGCTGACCAGCAGCGGCAGCTGTATTGATGAATTGGTTTCCAACAAACAAGCGAGTCCCGGCAAGGCTGATAGCTCTGCATAAAGTCATTAGATGCTTGCACCTCGTCGTCCTACCATAGAGGTAATGCAGGTGGGACTGTGCCGAGCATGTTAGACGTACCGCAGGCAGTTCTGTGTTATCACTCCCATATAACATGAACAAATGTGCAATTGTAGACCTGATAGCTCCGCTGAGTGCTTGTAGTCAACACTACGGGTCAGGAAGAACTAATTAGATACTTGCACCTCGTCGTCCTCCATAGAGGTAATGCAGGTGGGACTTTCGAGCATGTTGAGACGTACCGCATGACAGTTCTGTGTTATCACTCCAAAACATTTTTCATGAAAAAATGTGCAATTGTAGACCTGAATAGTCTCCGCTGAGCGTTTGGAGTCAACAACGGGTCAGAAAGAACAACTACAAAACACGGCACACGGCAAGAGATAGAGCCTAGCGTTTTCTAAACTAACTCGAATCCCACCTGTTCGAACAGACAGCAAATGTAGAGAGCAGCCTGTACGTTGCGTGGGATATTCCTTGTGCCAGACTGTGGAGCCATACAAATTTTAGGATATTATTATCCCTATGGTCTCCTATCGATGTTTTAGAAATTATTTTAAACTTAGCGTTGCTTGGATACTTACTGTTCATGCTGATATCATAAACTTGTCATAAATTCCTAATCAATAGTGTTATGGTAAAGTTGAAGGTCTATAGATGGAAATGTACAAAATGCTATGCAATGCAGCTGTAGGGGTTGTTTTCAGGGCTCTCGTTATGCTAAGCATTGATAGCTTGCATACGCCCTCTTCTAATTTTTTGAAGTATGTTCGCTTTTAGGTGGCCCTCCACGAAACAAGGACTCCATAGTATAGGATGGCCTTGAAATATCGCTAAATACCCAATAAGAGAAAGTGGGCGGTAGACCTCTCAATACTACACTCCAGATTTCTTTTACTTGCATAAAGTGCCTTGGAGGCCTTCTCTTCACTCTCGTCCTCTAGTTGAGTTTCACGACAATTTACTGTCTAGAATGAGTCCTAGATATTATTTGGCTCACGATTTCTCGTACAGGGTCACATCTCCTAGCTCAGGCTGACCTAGTAACCAACATTTGATACCTACCCGTCGGCGCAATGGATGGGGCCATCAACGAGCTGATTTTTGGTAAGGCACTTCCACTTATAAAAACTGACACGTCCTCTGCGTACCCGTAAGTTTGAAGGGCCTACATCGAACCGTCCACAGCAGAAGCGACAATACCCCGTCCTGCAAGCCTGCCCATGTCCACTGAGTTTGTGGCCTCATACAGCCACCGCCCCACTGTCGAAGTTATGTTCCTGCAATATCAAGCAAATTTTAATTAGGAGCTCATATTTAATCCACAAACAAGTTACCTCTATGGATTGCTCAAATGCGTTTTAAATGTTTGGCAATATGCCACCAACTGTAAGTAATATAGTAACCCTAATATTATAAATTGGCAAATAACATTAAAATTATCAAAACGCTATTTTAAATACTTTTGGCCGACTTATTGTTATTCAAAGGCGCAAATCAGCAATCACAAATGTAAATTAAGCAGTTTTGGGCACGTCATCAACTCAATTCTCATATGAATAAGGACCTAGCACCGAACTCAATTCTTTCGCAAAGCAAGGTTTAGGTGTTTGGCCCTCGGCAATTGTGCGACGAATGTGATCATCCGTGTTGACATGGAGATCAGCGCTTTGTTGGCATTTCAAATCTGCCTAGTTTTGCAGCATAGCATTGTAGGGGTGTACCGAACGGCAACAAAAACAAAAAAAACTACACACAATAACAAAACTAATTTCATAATTGCCGTTGATGCCTAACGCGCTTAATAAACACAATAAATACAGTCAAAGCAGTTTTTTATCTACCCAGTTGTGCTAGCTTTAGTTAGGTTAGACCACGAACTGCAAGTTGAGGCCGTAATAAAAGTCACTGAAAACTATTCAATATCACTGGAAATTAAGCATATAGAAATTGATGCCACTCCACAAGTTTTTTCGGGCAGGGGCTATATATATAGTGTAATCTGTCTTGGTGGAAGCCTTTGAGAGCCCGCATCAAGACGTAGGACCCTTAGCTTCCGAAATGGAAATTTGACACTGTGCACCAGCATTGATGAGCTACTCTCGTAAACTTTATAAAGGCTCTATGGAGTCTAGAGTAGAATACACACCTGTTACCGATTTGATTTAATGTTGCACACAAGCATCGAGATTGCTAGCCAACAAAGTACAGAGCTGTCAGCACAGCATTCACTAGTTGTTGTTTGTAGCGATAAGCATACTCCGAAGGCCTTGGGGAGTGTTATCGATGTTGACGGTCCTTTGCCGGATGCAGATCCGGTACGTTCCGGTAACAAGCATCAAAAAGGTACTACCCCGCAGTGAGATAAATAGTTCTTTCTGAATTGTCAATAATCGTACACTTCATATATTTCAATCAGTTTCTTTTAAAAACGCTTCTGTAATTTCAGACTTGTATTGCCACAATCAAGGGAATATGGACAACCTGGAGATATCACACCGCCGTATAAGCTCACCTGCCATACGAATTAAGAGATACCTTCGAATACACAAGAGTTGGAGTACAAGTAAATTTTTACTGATATCGAATGTAAGTCTTAAAAGACATTCACACCGGGTGGAATCGACTCTCGGACAGAGAGCGCGCAGCCCAAAGCGCAAACATACAGCAGAAAAAGAACGCGAATTCCAAGGAAAGCATAAATATATCTACTTCAACTTTGGGGATGAAACGTCTTTATGCACCATAATAACCATCGTCAAAGCAAGCGAATGCCCATCCTGCTTTTGGATGGCTTCAGGGTGGATTTCCATGTTACAAATTTTTTAAACCCTTTTTTGTAGCTGCGTCCAGGTTCCGACGTTTTTGATCAAGTGTGGTTCCTACGAAGTTGTTGCGCTCTAGCAGTTTTCGTTGTAAAATTGTTGACAAAATTTGGCCGGCTCCTTGCTCAACCAATGTTTGGTTGTGAGGAAAATGTGCGCAGCATCGCCACCGTCTGAAAAATCCGTCGTAGGGGACATATGTTATATTTACGACCGATCTCTCGAAATTTTCAGACAACAATATCTGCTATATACGAAAGCATTCGGTGAAATTTGAAGCTTATAGCTGTAAAAGTGGAGTACAAATTACGAAAAGTTTCTTATCTGAGCAATCGGTTGTATGGGATACAAACTATATATACGACCGATCTCATCCATTTTTTCAGACAACAATATATGCAATATAGGAAAGCATATATAAATCGGTTGTTTGGGGGATATATGCTACAGTGATGCGATCCGGTCGTTTCCGACAAATGTCTAATCGGACACTTAAATATACGCGCTCACCAAATTAGTACAAAGAGTACTAGTTTGCATACAAACAGGACAAGCGGACAGACGGACATAACTAATTAACTCAGCTCATCATTCTAGTCATTTCGGTATATTTATTGTTGCGTCTACATATCTATTCCCTTAAGGACTTACAGTTTAAGATTCATGACAAAGTTAATATTCGATTTCCATTTCATGAAAGGTATAATAAGCGCTAGATAATATAACATGTTTGCTTTGGAAGCGCACACTTGGGTGTTCAGTATGTTCGACATTGGGCATATCTGGTTAGAGCCCCTACTTTTCTGTACTCAGTCACCCACTCAGTTGTCAATTATTATTATTTATTATTATTACGGCTGGTTAGGCCTAAAACTTAAACTACTAAACACAGATTCATTATTACAATCACTTAGTTCCATTGAATATGCTGTCGGAATGCCTTGTGATTCCGATCAGCATATTTACTAGCGTGACAAACGTACGAGTCTGGGAGCCACTCTTTTAAGGGAGGTTGGAATGGACTCGTTTCCAATCCTCCAGCGCTCCCAACATAAGGCAACAAAATTTGGAACATATATTTTTCTTTTAAATTGGTATCTTAAGTGATCGGATTAGTCTCTGATCTAGACAGTTAAACATGTATTTGGATGTTGGAAATAACGTGTATCCAATCACCCCTCAACTTTGTTTAGTTATGATGCTGTCGGAATGCATGAAGATTCCGATCAGCCAGGTCAATATATAATGGGTAGGTGGACGTGTTTCCAATCATCCCTGTTCGAACCTTTGTTTAGCCTTTTTTCGTTACTTAATTATTATTTAATTGTTTATTTTTGCGGCTTATTAATTTGAAGGTTGAAAGAACGTCTTTTCAACCCTGTCCCAAATAAAGCTGAAAGGGCGTGAGTCCCACCAACGAAGCAACTGTCGGTCTGAGACTGCGATTTCGAGGTTTTGTCGCCAATCTCTCGTTTTCTGACATGATTTTTGTACGAATTTTTTCCTTTCGGGCGATCCATTTTCGGTTCATCATTCGGCAGGTTAAGGCTTATCTGGTTGTGCATACCCCATCATGTGTCCGTACATGAAAAATCCAAAAAAAAATGAGGACATTATAACTGGTTTACCTTAGCGGGAGAGTTTTACAGTGGTCTAGCAAATTTTTTTTGAATGTTTTCAAATTATTACTATTTTTTATATGATTTGGAAGTTCGTTAAAACTTTTTAAGCCTTTATGAAATATATTTGCTTGGTCAGTTGTGTTTTGAAGAGAGGAAGTCTAAAATTATTGTTTTCTCTGACAACGTAAGAGTGGCTTTCATCAACATAAATTAGTTTATTACTCAAGTACTTAGGCAACATATCAGTCTTCATATTAAACACAAAATTTCATACTTTGATAAATAGAAGCTGTCTTACACTGAGCCATTTAAGTGTTTAGATCATAGTTTTTATTAGAGTGTCGTATGGCAGCTTAAGGATAAATCTGAAGCTTTATTTTGCATAACCTGTAATTTATCTAGTTAAGCGTCACTAGCAATAAGAAATATTGTTGGACAGTGTATAAAGTGCGGCTCTCAATTATGGATCTGTAGACATTCAATTTATATTTTTTGCTTATATATTTACATGATCTCTTCCAGAATCCAATTTTCTTGGCAATTTTAGCAACCATATATTCAACGCGATCATTAAGCTTTAACTTGCTGTCAATCTGTGCCCCTAAATATTTAAATATTTGTACCTCCTCAATTTGTGTATTCATAATTTCTAGATCAATTTTCGGCGAATCTTTATTAATCGTTTGGATTATGGATATAATCATAAAGTCTGTTTTGCTAACATTTAATTTTAGCTTATTACTGCAAAGCCCTGTATAGTGAATTTAGATCTTCTTGCATTTTACTCTTAGCTACCGTTAAGTCGATTCACTTATTTCTAGTAGGGCATCATCCGCAAGAAAGAAATTGTATGCATATATTCTCATTCGAAAATAATACCACAACCGGGTATACAGCATCGATTGCCCCCAGGATAGCCGCTTTTCCCTCTTGTTTTTATACTCAGTTGAGCAGAGCTCACAGAGTATATTAAGTTTGATTGGATAACGGTTGGTTGTACATATATAAATGAATCGAGATAGATATAGACTTCCATATATCAAAATAAACAGGATCGAAAAAAAATTTGATTGAGCCATGTCCGTCCGTCCGTCGTCGTCCGTTAACACGATAACTTGAGTAAATTTGAGGTATCTTGATGAAATTGGTATGTGGGTTCCTGAGCACTCATCTCAGATCGCTATTTAAAATGAACGATATCGGACTATAACCACGCCCACTTTTTCGATATCGAAAATTTCGAAAAACGAAAAAAAGTGCGATAATCATTACCAAAGGCAGATAAAGCGACGAAACTTGGTAGATGAGTTGAATTTATGACGCAGAATAGAAAAATTAGTAAAATTTTGGACAATGGGCGTGGCACCGCCCACTTTTAAAAGAAGGTAATTTTAAAATTTGCAAGCTGTAATTTGTCAGTCGTTGAAGATATCATGATGAAATTTGGCAGGGACGTTACTCCTATTACTATATGTACGCCTAATAAAAATTAGCAAAATCGGAGAAGGACCACGCCCACTTTTAAAAAAAAGTTTTTTTAAAGTAAAATTTTAACAAAAAATTTAATATCTTTACAGTATATAAGTAAATTATGTCAACATTCAACTCCAGAATGATATGGTACAACAAAATACAAAAATAAAAGAAAATTTCAAAATGGGCGTGGCTCCGCCTTTTCATTTAATTTGTCTAGGATACTTTTAACGCCATAATTCGTACAAAAAATTAACCAATCCTTTTGAAATTTGGTAGGGGCATATATTTTATGACGCTAACTGTTTTCTGTGAAAACGGGCGAAATCGGTTGATGCCACGCCCAGTTTTTATACACAGCCGTTCGTCTGTCCTTCCGCATGGCCGTTAACACGATAACTTGAGCAAAAATCGACATATCTTTAATGAACTTTGTTCACGTACTACTTGAACTCACTTTATCTTGGTATGAAAATGAACGAAATCCGACAATGACCACGCCCACTTTTTCGATATCGAATATTACGAAAAATGAAAAAAATGCCATAATTCTATACCAAATACGAAAAAAGGGATGAAACATGGTGAGGTATTGGATTGGTTTATTGACGCGAAATATAACTTTAGAAAAAACTTTATAAAATGGTTGTGACACCTACCATATTAAGTAGAAGAAAATGAAAAAGTTCTGCAGGGCGAAATAAAAAACCCTTAAAATCTTGGCAGGTATACATATATAAATAAATTAGCCGTATCCAACAGATGATGTTCTGGTCACCCTGGTCCACATTTTGGTCGATATCTGGAAAACGCCTTCACATATACAACTACCACCACTCCCTTTTAAAACTCTCATTAATACCTTTAATTTGATACCAATATCGTACAAACACATTCTAGAGTCACCCTGGTCCACCTTTTGGCGATATCCCTAAATGGCGTCCACCTATAGAACTATGGCCCACTCCTTCATAAAATACTCTTTAATGCCTTTCATTTGATACACATGTCATATAAACACATTCCAGGGTTTCCCTCGGTTCATTTTCCTACATGGTTATTTTCCCTTATGTTGTCACCATAGCTCTCAACTGAGTATGTAATGTTCGGTTACACCGAACTGAACCTTCCTTACTTGTTTTGTTTTGCCTCTGCTTTCATGTCAACACGCACCAGTTCACTTGCCAATGTGGAATCAAAGCAACACCCCTCGTCAACCCATGGTGAGTGCCCGATCAACATTTATACTAATCCGTTTACATACGTTAGAACCGTTTGATGGTGGGTGGTAATTCGTTGACTGTAATGCTGCTGCTGGTGTTAGAAGTCGCAATTGAATCAATTTTTATTTGCGTTTGTTGTGTTTTCTAAAAACGGAAAGTGCGCAGCAGCACAGGATATTGTCGAGCCTGCTGCGTTTGTTGCAACCCATAGAGTCAGTGAATGTTAACCTCAATTTAATTTGCAACAGATGCGCCAAATAACATTTGTCATCAACAATAAAATAATAAAATACACAATAAATACATACAAACATACCTACTAACGCACTTATAAGGTAATAATACCATTTAACTGGGGTTTGTTCGGATGTGCATATGTTTGTAAAGGCAAACAACGTATGTCACATTTACGGCTTGCACTTTTATGCTCATGAATGTTAAATTTGTTTCATCATTATAACATAAATATGTACATACATACATACATATGCGCATTTTCAATTTATCTAATCTGTTCAATTTTTTATTTTGATTTATTTGCAAGCACTTACTGCCAACCCTTCCTTTAGCTCGTGAAGTAACATGCGGTCGTGAATAATTGTGACAAAATTACCTGACAAATAATGCTTTAATTTTAAACATTATTAACAACACTGAAATCAATCATCATTATTACATACTATTTAAATTGTCATTATAACTGAATGGCACTCAATCATTCCTCTTTCGTTTATTGTCGCGGTCTCACCTCAGCAGTTGGCACTAAACAAATATTGTGGACAAATCAAAACAAGGAGATTTTTTGATGCCACAAATGTTGCATATAAAAGGAGTATGGGAAGTGAACTTTTGTTCTGTAATGATGACAGTACATATTTTTATATCGTAAATAAAACATGACCTGTGGGACACCGTCGTATACAGAGAAACCTCTCCTAACGGACACCTCTAATAACCGGACACCTCCCTTGTGCGGACATTTTTTCATGCACAAAGTTTTTAGTGCATTTTTCAGAACAAATGCCTCTCTCTTATCCGGACACTCTCTTGGCCGGACGCGGACAGTCATTTGCCATAAAATTAGACCAAAAACCTCTACTAAGCGGACGCGAACGCGTCAACGGACAAAGAGATTTCGTTTCATAACAAATTAGAGAAAAACCTCTCTTGAGCGGACGCGAACTCCCCTTGAGCGGACAAAAATTTACATACATAACAATGCAAAAAGTTCGTTACAATTATACTGACTTTTAAAAAACGTCGTAGTGCTTGTGTACACACATACGATGTGAGTAAATAAAAATAGGGGATTCCCGTGTTTGTTGAAAATTATTTTTTAAGGCACATGCTTAGTTTGGTTTGCTCAGTTAAGTGTGTTCAGTGAAAGTGAAAAGACGTAAAACAATGTCTTGGTCGATGTGAGTTTGAAAGAAAAAATTACAATCTTAAACGCTAGTGAGGAAAGCAATTTGTCCGCACGAGCATTAGCCAAAAGGTAAGTTTTACTAAAAAACTTCGTTCAAATTTATATTCGGAGTGTAAAAACAGTTTTCAATGAAAAAGAAAGTCGACTTAATTATGTACAGAGTCCTTATGTTATCTGTTTTAAGGTTCAAAATTGGAAAACCCAGGCTGCGCACATCGTTAAAAATAAAGAAGATATCCGAGCGAAATGGATGGATGGTAACAATATTCAACGTAGAAGGTCCTTTATGAAAGTAGATGGAAAAAAAATTTACGAGATGTGTTACGAGTGTTTTTGTAGGGCCGAAGCCAAAATGTTCCAATATCGGGCCAATAATTCAGGAAAAGGCTAGAGGTATCGCTTTAAAAACAGGTGTCAATAAGTTTGTAGCCTCTAACGGCTGGTTACAAAAATGGCGAACCAGACATAACATAACTTTTCGGAACATTTGTGGTGAAAGTGCTGCTGTTGATATGCAAGATGTCAGCAAATTTCGAAAAACTACCATCAATGCTAATTGGATATGGCCCCAGGGATATTTATAACGCTGACGAGAGAGGGCCTTTTCTTAGAGTTTGCCAAACAAAATGTTGACTCTAAAAAATGAGGTATGTCAAGGAGGCAAACTTTCGAAAGAGTGCCTTGCTCTAAGTGGAATAATTATTGTTATTTTGGTTATTACTTTATATGAGATATGTATGCATGTCTATGAATTTGGAATTAATAAACACAAATCTTGTGTGAGCAATCTAATGAATATATTTTATTTAAATGAGCAATTGGTAAGCATTTAATTAGTTAAAAATTCAAAACTTCACAAAATAGCTACCCACTCCATAACCGGACACCTCTCTTGGCCGGACAAAAATCAGCCGACGGTGAGTGTCCGCCCAAGGGAGGTTTCACTGTACTTGTATTATTGTCCCAACAGGAAAGTTATTGAACTCGCATCTCAAAAGATCAGCTTACTTACTTAATTAACTCTTAACCGTTTACACTGAAAGAAATGGTGTTAGTAAAAACAACAAATCGGTTCTGTTGTTCTTGACTTAACGGAGATTCAGTGAAATTGATCGAATTATGGTTAATTCGACCGAGTTTTTTGTCAAGCGAACAAATTAGTTTAGTCATTTCAACAGAAGAGAAATTGTCGCTCTTAAGTTAACAAAATTGTGTAAAATTGACTGACTCCTAAACAATATAACTGATTTTTTGTTAACACAACTGATCTGGCTGGTCATTTCAATAGCGCTCAACAGTCCAATACATGAGCAAATTTCAAAGGGAATTTTACGCTCACTGCGCTCTCTACTTTGTACTTATCTATGCTGTGTACTATATATATGCACATACAAATTTACGTATGTATATGGCGGCCGCCGTGGTGTGGATGGTAGCGTGCTCCGCCTACCACACCGAAGACCCTGGATTCACACCCCGGGCAAAGCAACATAAAAATTTTTTAAATAAGGTTTTTCAATTGGAAGGCAATTTTCCTAAGCGGGGTCGCCCCTCAGCACTGTTCGGCAAGCACTCCGAGTGTATTTCTGCCATGAAAAGATCTCGGTGAAAAGTCATCTGCCTTGCAAATGCCGCAACATAGGTACTTTCGTGCGAAGCTGTCGCAACAACTGTTTTTGTTCATTTGACTACTAAAACGGTCAATTACGAATCAACGATTTGTGCGCAGTTGATTCAACATCTTGTTGCGAAGGATAAAATTTGAGAAATTTCAGTTGATTTTACCAGTCTTTTTCTTTCAGCGCCAGTCTCGTTGCTTAAACTGGCGCCAATTGATCACACCCAGTTCATTTAAGCCGTTTAAGCCACCCGGGTCCTTCCAGCGGAGGGGAGGCCTCCCTCTTCCTCCGCTTCTGTAAGCGGGTTCCGATAAAAAATGCTTTCTTAGTCGGAGCATCACCTTTCATTCACATAGCATGGCCTAGCAAGCTGTAGCCACTGCGTTTTAATTCGTCGGACTATGTTGATGTCGGCGTAAAGCGCTTCTTCGGTATTCACCGTGGCTAACGCGTAGAG
This sequence comes from Eurosta solidaginis, assembly GCA_029619165.1. NCBI lineage: Eukaryota > Metazoa > Arthropoda > Insecta > Diptera > Tephritidae > Eurosta > Eurosta solidaginis. The sequence goes on from JARSSU010047586.1 coordinate 13,486, forward strand.
GTCGGTAAATCTTTCGAAGAACTTTTCTCGAGCACTCCCAGAGTCGCTTGATCTTATGTTGGCATGATGCATGCTTATGCATCATATAGCAAGACGGGTGTGATAAGTGACTTAGCAAGAGTGATTTTTCGCTGAATTTCAGAGCTGATGATTTTGTTTCTGTTGCTGGTTCACAAATAAACCAAGTATTGTACTACTTCGTGGCGTGGTTGCCAAGGCGCAAATGCGTTGACTCTTTGCTTGATGACAGCTGGGACTTACATAGTTCTGTTCACCATCAAACCAATCTTTCCTGTTTCTTTTTCCAGTTTTAAGAAAGCAGAACTTACGGACGCTGATGTCAATTTCGTCAGCATACGCCCAGTAATTTCAGAGCGGCTAAGTTCAGTAGCTTGTATTATTTTCCCCAGCATCAAATTAAAGAAATCGCATGATAGGCGGTCACCCTGTCTGAAACCTCGTTATGTTTCGAACGGCTCGGAGAGATCCGAGAGGAGCGAAAGGAATATAAGAAGTCAAATCCGAAGCTCGAACCGAAACCGGATGGCGGTGTTATCAATTTTTATCAAAGTTAACAATGATTATATTTATTATCGCTTTGCTATCGAAAATTTATCGATTTGTTATCGAAATTGGTATATGTATTATCAAAAAGTTATCAATTTGTTTTCGAAAAGTTTTCGATTTTTTGTTAATTTTTATTGTCGTGTTATCGATATCAGTTTTTCACCAAAGAGCAATCGGTAAGCTATCGATTATTTATGAAAAGGTTATCGATTTGTTATCGAAAATTTTTTCATTTGTTATCGGAGTGTTATTACTTAGTTACCTTCGTGTTATCAAAAAGTTATTGATTTGTCAGCGATAAGCTATCGATTTGTTATCAAAAATGTTTCGATTTCTTTTAAAAGGTATCTATACCAATTTTTTATCAGAATGATATGATCTTTTTCTCCATGACTCATCGGATTTTTATAACCAATACCCATAAAAACTCGAACGCATATCTGAAACCCATCGATAAAAAGCGGTAAAATCCATGGAACCGATAACTTGGCGACAGTATTTCGCTATCGATAATTATCTATAACAAAAAAATAACTTGACGGTATCGGTTGTTACCTATAAGAACGCAATGAAGATTCCGAGTACTGGTTCCTACGGCTGTCTTCTTATTGATAAATGAATGATTCCGATTTACTTACTTACTTAATTGGCGCTTAACCGTCTAAACGGTTATGGTCGTCCAACAAGGCACGCCAGTCGCTCCTTAAGCTCCGCCAACCGGCACCATGGTCACACCAAGGGAGTTGAAATCGTTTTCCACCTGGTCCTTCCAACGAAGTGGGGGCCGCCCTCTACCTCTCCTTCCATAGGCGGATTCCGATGGAAACACTTTCTTGGCCGGAGCATCATCTTTCATTCGCATAACAGGCCTAGCCAGCGCAGCCGCTGCGTTTTAATTCGCTGGACTATGTTGATGTCTGCGTATAGCTCGTACAGCTCATCATTAAATCTTCTTCGGTACTCGCATCGCCAACGCATAGAGGTCCATAAATCTTTCGAAGAACTTTTATCTCGAACACTCCCAAAGCCGCTTCATCTGCTGTTGTCATTGTCCATGCTTCTGCCCCATATAGCAGGACGGGTACGATAAGTGACTTGTATAGTATGATTTTCATTCGCCGAGAGAGGGCTTTACTTTTCCATTGCCTACCTAGTCCAAAGTAGCATTTATTGGCAAGATTGATTCTTCGCTGGATTTCAGCGCTGATGTTGTTGCTAGTGTTGATGCTGGTTCCCAAACAAACGAAGTCTTTTACTATTTCGAAATTATGGCTGCCAACAGTAGCGTGGTTGCCAAGGGCGCGTATAGGCCGACCCTTTGCTCGATGACAGCAAGTACTTCGTTTTGTCCTCATTCACCATCAAAACCCATCTTTACCGCTTCTTTTCAGATTTCAGCTTTATCTGCACATATTACAGAAACTCTTGTCGTTTTGCCTGTTCGCAAATCTTTTCCTGCAGGGTTCATTTCACATTGTATAAGATGTGTGATGATGTGACAATATCGCTGATGATTATCTAACTACAATTCAATATTAACATCAGAAGCAATAGTAACAGTACATCAACAACGCTCGTCTATACATACAAAAGAATGATGTTCCACTTTAACGGGTCCTTGATGATGTAGCGAAGCTGCCACCAAAATATTTTCTTTGCGTGCTGTTGGTCGCATTTGCCAATGTTTATTGTTGTTCTATATTCCTTTATTCTCATTCACATTTAAACTGTATTTTGAGTGTCACTTAAGGTTATTGCATGAATTACGTGCTAAAGTGGCCATATGACGAGTGACAACAAAGTCCATTTTACATTCTTCCATCAGGATGACGACGTTTGATGATGTCGTATTTGACATTCACGGTATTTAATGTGTCAATGTGTGAACTATTTATGTAAAGCTTCAGTGTACAAACCCAACTATCGTTACGTAAAAGGTTCGACGTGGTAAAATCAAATCAGTCGTACTTCAGTCAGAGTATACCTGAAACGTGTTCAGCATCCACGATGTATCAAACATATGCCAAGAGACTTCACAACAACGGCGAAGGACATGGTCCTTATACAGTGAGTTCTGCTTAAAAATTGCTTCTGTCATCAGCCTAATTCACGCCCATTTTACTCACGATGTACACTTAGCAGATGATACAACAATAAGATATCTACGTCAATAGTACTACACTATCGAGTATCAGCCACCTCAGAATCTTGTGTGTAACGTTTGAGTGTAAACAGGTGTTGCTGTACCTTCCGCTGGAAAAGCACTCGCAGTAAAGCGCCCATGCTCCAACCCGACTCTTACCTCTTACTAAGGTCTCACTGAGGTGTAAGTGATTGTTCACCATGAGGTACTATCACTAATGAAAACTTTTTCTGACGACAACCACGGAAAATGTTTACCGATTATGATTTGAAAGCATATACCTGAATACCCACACATTGCAGGTACTGATACCTAACTGGTTGATGTTCTTGCGAATGCAAAGGCTGACATAACCCACCATACGGGAAATCCGGTGACGGGGCAAGGCACGAGGATATTATGGCCTTGCGACGTCCATCCAGGGGTCAAGAAGAGGAAAGAGTAAGTCGCGCCTATGGTGTTTATTTTATGCTGGAGAGACTTAACCGCCAAAAACTGTTGTTAACGGCTGCGAACGAACGTTCCGTACCTTCTGTATCGGGCTACTTCGATATAACATTAGGCCCGCACCTACAGATGAGCCAGACATGACTAAGGACTCTTTTTACGATTAACCCTAAAATACAGGCGATCAATGCGACCACTTACATCAAAATATTATTTGGATTCTTAAGAGCATAGGCATCAAAACGGTATTTGTCCTTCCAGTCGGAAAAATCATAGTCATCTGTGGTATCACACAAGGTTTCAGCATGGAGGAGCATGTCAAGGTATTTGGATGTGCCCTGATCAAAGAACACAAAACCAAACCGATCATATCTAGTGCTCTGGATGAACGTACTCTGCTAGATGCAAATATCGACTCGCACAATTACGTCGTGGCAATTGCTGCGAACAAAGTAAGCGTAATAACACAAGCAAAATCTTACATAGAGAAACTACTCACGAAACAGACAGGTAATGAGAGCACTGAGATAAATATTCAGCCTGACGACGTACCAATCAGTGGTAGCACATTTTTCTCACACTACCTACCGCAGGTGCGGACATCATAAGGCTCCAGCGAAAAAAGAAACAACGGGTACGACGAAGAAAGAAGAACGCTGCCTACTAAATCTGTGCGTACCAGCGCAGCAACGCACAGTTATTTAGAGCATTATCGTGACGTGAAGAGAGAAGTAAGACACCTGCTTAGGAGGAAAAACTGATGACAAGTGTGCGAGGAGCTTGATTATCCGTAGAAATTTTATCAAAAAATCAGGCGAATGACGGCAGAAGTGATGATGGCGACCTGGTAACTGAAGTATAAGACGTTTTAAGGTTGCGGAGCTCTTCTCTCCATTGCTATATAGAAAGAGAGGAGACGAACTCTATACGCTCAATCCGTGATAACAGAATATAGTTTCTGTCAACCGATCATTATGAAGGAATGAAGTCAATATTCCGGTAAAAGAATAAAACGTTGCCGGGAAACGATGGACTAACCGCCAAGCTCTTGAAACACAAATGCGAAGAGTTGGTTAAGAACATGCATGGAGCAATTGTCTCCAGAGGCAGAGAAAATGGGAGACAACACGCACACCGACAGTTTCATACTACAGGTTAAATGACTTCCTCCTACTAGTGATACTCGAATGCAGAGTGGAACAGTTGGCAACCATACTTGTATAAATAGCGCTTTAGTACGAAGTTGCTACTATTTCAGAACCAACTACTGCTGAACTAGTCAAGAACGCGTACAAAGATTTTCAAAGAGAGCCAATTGACATTTCGAAGTACATCACAATGCTATAATTGTCAATTGAAAGAACTACGAGGAACAGAGTAAGAAACTAGTGCGATTCGTTGCAGAGTCAGGGAGTCGCCTTACCTATTGTGCGACTTCGCTAGCCTAACACTGGAAAAAACTTACCGCTCAGCACACCTAAACCAATAAATATAAGCAACGCGGCCTTAAGGTCTTCTCTGAATTAGCTAACACGTAGATCTTGCAGTGTGTGTGAAGGAGAACACCCTCCGTCTATCTGGAAACCAGAATCAACAGTGAAAAAATGTTAGTTTAGAATTGAAACGTAAAAAGGTCTTACCAACATCTGCTACTGTGAACTGGTAAGGCAAATAAATACTAAATTCTCTCTCGACAACAAAAATGACGGCCTACAGTCGCTTATTATACCTGTCCGTATGTATGGCTCGGAATCATCAACGCTGTAGAGAGCCATGAGGATATATTTTGTATTCGAGGGAAGAGATCTTCTGTGATGTATGGTCCGGTCCGCCACGATAACGGCGACTACCAAAGAGGTATGATTATGTGTATGAGCTTTACGCATACATGAAGATAGTGTAACGAATGGAAGAAGACGCACCGACCCGGAAAGTATTCCAGCCGACATACGAATTTACAAGGAATGGGGAAAGTTGCGCTAAGTTGGGAGAGGCTGAGAGAGGACGATTTGGTCCCACTTGGTTCTTACAACAACAATCATCAGTTAACTGAACCACAGATGTCAATGTTTTTCCAACTAACAGGTTTTGTCAGCTCTTTAGTAGGTTCAGCTAAGCCTAAACTAAGTTTGCTTAAACTCTAGTCAAATTCAAACTCCAGTTAAAATACTGAGCAATTTTTTAGCCACAGTTTAATACCGCCTTTGGGATTGACTTTTTGTACGCAACATTGATTTTTTATTATCTAGATAATTTGTAGATTCGACAACAGCTGGATTTTGTTTACCCAACAAACATTTAGAAGATATTTCCCCAGCGAAATATATACCTAGTTCCGGAAGTGATATCCAATATCAATATCTAGTTATTCTTAAACCATGTACATCTCAGGTTGAAATCCAACTTCATTCTCCAATAACTATCCTGCCTTTGAGAAATTTTGTAAAATTTATAGTTTCTCGAGTTTATCTCCAACATCATAGCATTTCCAAACTATTATCCAACTTCGAGAGATTTTCAGAAATGTACCGTTCTCAAATGAATATTCAGCATGTTTCTCCAGGTGAAGTTGAAAAAAATATAAAAATCCAATAGCTATTTATTGTGAGAAATATACACCTAATTGATAGCAGTACACTCAGAGAAAAACGCCGTTCTAAAATCCAACACCACCGGGCTCAATTCAAGCTTTTCATGTTCTTACTTTTTTGTTCTTGAAAAACGAACGACCTGTTCTCAAAACAATAACCTGTTCTTGAACTAAGAACCATGTTCTTGAAAAGAGAACGTCTGGTCTTAAAATAAGAACGAATGTTCTATTAATGAGAGCAATGTTCTTAAATCTAAGTTCAAGAAAAAGTCAACGGTACAATTCGTGTGCAATACAATGTTAAATACAACATTTGGCACACGCTATTAAGCAGTCTGTAGTGGTGCCCAGCGGCTATGATGTTGCGGTTGCGATCGTGTGGCGCGAGTTCGATGACCGTCAAACTCTGAAATTTTTTTAAAACAATTTTTGCATCTTTTTTTAACTCTTATTTTCATTCAGTTTCATTCACATATGCACAGGTAATTCTCAAACTCGTTATGAAATGCTTTAAGTATATATGTATTTAGATTTCATCATCAAATAAGAATTTCTCAATAAGAGAAATTTATGAGAAAATTTATATTATTAATTTTTTGTTAAACTTTTGAATTTTAGTAAAATTTTTTTTGTTATAATTATTTTTATTTACGACAAAAAATTATTATTAATAATAATAAATGGGTACCTGTTGAAAAAAATACTTTCCCCTCTCACCAAAAATGAAGCACGAACCGTTCTTGAATCGAAACCAAAAAATGTTAAATCGACCCCAAATCGTTCTCGAAACGTGAGAACGAAATATATTCAATCAAGCCCAAGTAGTGATTGAAATGAGCACAGAAGGTTCACACATCAATACCAAACTGGTCACAAAATACGAACGGTGTGCTTGGAAAAACCGTTCTTAAAACAAGCCCATCGGTCACGAGTTAAGAAAAAACGTACTTAACAGACTTTTGTCGCGAATTTTTTTAATTTTGATCTTGTTTCGTTCGTTTTAGAACGATTTTTTCTCTGAGTGTAATGAAACGTAAATTATCAAAATTTAATCATATATATTTTATTTCATTTTCGTGAAAATACTGTTGTATTGGAATTTTACACTTGAATCCAATTAGAGAACCACAATATGGGAAACTATCATTTTTCAACATATGCTTTATAAACAATTTTTTTCTTTTGCAGATTACGCTATGGTTCTCAAGTTGAGCCACTGTCTCGAAACAACTCTTGAGATTTTAGAAGTATGCCTATTTATCAACATCAGCTGTATGGTACTCAAGAACCAACGCTTGTTGGGTATATTCGGCGCCATTTCCAGCGAACGAAAATAATTGATAGGTTAACTAGAGTTTAACCCTGCCAGATCGGCCGTTTAATCTCAGCTTAAACTTAGTTGAAGTAGACTGAAGAACTGCAGAATAATTGAAGCGTGGTTTAACTGACAAACTGAGTTGAACTTGTACAGAAAAACCGGGCCTAAGTGTGTTAAAGTAAAAAAACGTTACATCCTTTTTCGTAGTTCTATATTTGGTTTTTTAATAAAATTTTCTACATTTACGTAATTACAATTGCAAAACAATATACAGCTATACTTACAAATATTTTGAGTTTATTTACATAATACAACTTTCTTAAATAAACAGTATTAATTTGTCGTATCACACAATGCAATTTGTTGTTCGTATCGAAATGCCTACTTCCAACTTACTTCCAAAAAAAATAAAAAACAAATAAGAACGGGACTGTCTTCGGCTGTGCCGAAGCCTTCATACCTTTCATGAATGGGGCTGAACAATAATCTTATCCCGTTCGTAATCTCCGAATAATCGGTTGTATAAGATAAGAAATATATAGTGAACAGATCTATATACCTAAACGATTTTTAAGATAAATATAAAATAAAAAATAGGTAGGTACTTTGTGTGAGGATGCAAAGTCTTAGGTTTTTTGTGGTCTGCGTGTAAAAACTATGACTACGAATCACGTATTTCAACAATATATGACGTAAACGTAACTATTTGATGAAATTTGATGAATTTTGAAGCTTCTAGCCGTAAAAAAGGGGCAAAAATGATAGTTTATATGAAGTATATAATATATATACCACCGATCTCTATGATTTTTTCAGACAACAATATATGCTATATACATAAGCATTTGGTGAAATTTAAAGTTTCTAGCTGTTAAAACGGGGCAGAAATTGCGCCAAAGTTTCTTATCTGAACAATCGGTTGTATGAGATATATACTATGTATACCACCGATCTCTATGATTTTTTCAGACAACAATATATGCTATATACGTAAGCATTTGGTAAAATTGAAGCTTCTAGCTGTTTAAAATGGGGCAGAAAATCGCATATAGTATATACTATATTATACCATCATATATATATTATATAGTATCACCGATCTCTATGATTTTTTGACACAACAATATATACTATATACGTAAGCAATGGTGAAATTTGAAGTTTATAGCTGTTAAAATGGGGTAGAAATTGCGAAAAGTTTCTTATCTGAACAATCGGTTGTATGAGATATATACTATATTACCACCGATCTTTATGATTTTTTCAGACAACAATATATGCTATATACGTAAGCATTCGTTGAAATTTGTAGCCTCTAGCTCTTAAAATAGGGCGGTAATTACGAAAAGTTTCTTATCTGAACAATCGGTTGTGGGGGATATATACTATATATACGACCGAACTCATCAATTTTTTCAGGCAACAATATGTGCAATATACGAAATTATATGGTGAAGTTTGAAGCTTCAATCTGTTAAATTTAGTAAGATATGGCAAAAATCCTCTTTTTCCGAAAAATCGGTTGTGTATGCAGTGGTCCGATCCGGCCGGTTCCGACAAATGTCTAATCGGACTCCCAAATACACCCGCTCACCAAATTTTATCAAGATATCTCATAAATTGAGGGACTAGTTTGCATACAAACAGACAGACGGACAGACGGACATGGCTAAATCAACTCAGCTCTTCATCCTGATTATTTCGGTATACTTAATGGTGGGTCTATCTATTTTCCTTTGAGGACTTACAATTTTGGGTTTCGTGACGGAATTAATATGCCATTTCATTTTCATGAAAGGTATAATAAACGATGGACATTTTGCACATTACACAGCATTTGGAAACATTCTTAACAACTCAATCAATCAAAATATTAACGGTGAGTAAACACGACTCTTTGAGCTCAATGCCACGCTCCCTCTGCCTTATATGTACATTTCGGATGTGAGGCTTCGAAATATTTTTTGGCGTTCTCCTCTACTGTTTTGCTCTTTCAGACTTATTGCCCAACTCTGTACAATTTAGTTCTCCATTTGATCGCTAACATAAGCAAATACTCGTCCTTAACAACCGACATCAGCATATTCACATGGGCACATCTTGGCCTAATCAAATCATATGTATATAATTACAAAGCAAACAACAACAAAGTACGCCAAGTGCCAATGCACGCACCAAAAGTGCAGTTGGGCAAAAGAGGCACTAACCGCAACCACTAAAACCAGCTTTCTCAGCAAATAGCCAAAAGCAAATCAGCCAACAAATACGAAAGTTTCATATCAGAGTAGCGCCAAGTCATCGGGATACCTTACAAAGCGCCCAATTCGCTGCTCGTTGCGCGTACTTGACTAGAATTATAATTATCAAATCTGCACTTGGTGTTGTTGTTTTCCGTGGCAATGCTGCTGCTAGATTCATACTTTGTATATTTGCTGTACGGCTCAATTTGTGTAAGCCATTTCGTAATACAATTTATCATTCAATAACTAACTGTTGCTACTTGCATTCTGTTGTTGTTGTTGTTGTTGTTGCTGATGTTTGGCACGTTCTTTCGCTTCCTGTTGTGCCTTCTTTGAACGTTTCCATTTCATACGTCTGTTTTGGAACCAAATTTTGACCTGCGTTTCAGATAGCATCAAACCACTGGCCACTTCGAAACGTTTCGGACGGATAAATATTTATTTTGTTTGAATTGCTTTTCGAGTTCGAGCAGCTGTTGTGATGTGAAGGCGGTGCGAGGACGGCGTGTTTTACCCAAAATGGCATGATGTGGATATGCGGCCAATTCGGGAATGCGATGATGCAGCATACCAGCACGAGCCAAAAATTCGAATTGAAGGTGAGAAGGCATGAATGTGTGGCCCATGGATAACTGTAAAGAGATGATGAAGTGTAGATCTTATGTTAGCTATTGTGCGCAATAGTTTGATAGATTTATATTGAACAAGGAAACCCTGCCTTCATTTAAGCAAATATCACTCTACCGCTTTTTTCTTTGCAGTTTTACTTCTGCCCTAACTCTTTCCGTTCCTCCCTTTCAGTCTCTTTAACTGCGCTCTTATTTATCCCGTTTTCCTTTCCTGGTTTCTCTTCTTCCCCCACTTCCCGAAGTTCGTTTCCCCCCGCCTCATACACTTCCTTTCCGATTCCTCTTCTCCACCTCCATCCTTTTCCTTTTCAATGCACTAAACTTCTTTATCATTTTATGCAACCCAGTATAGCATAGTGTACTACATCCAAGTCGATGGCAATCCGCTACGGACTGTCTTTCATCCAAAAACACAGGGTGTCACGTTCGATCAGGATCTACAGTTTATCGAGCATGCATCCGCTATTGTACCTAAAATCCAGAGCCATAAAAACATCCCCAAATATTTTGCAGTCACCACTTAGGGTAAAGAAAAAGGAATGCTCATTACCACTTACAAAACAATTGGCCGGCCGCTTGCATGCAACGCGTCCCCAATATTGTTGCCGAGCCTGAGGCATCCACGCTGAAATAAACTACAGCCCTGTTAAAATACCGCTCTCAGGATCGCTATGGGTTGTCTTCCTATGTCCCCAGAACACCATCTTCACAGTGTGGAGAAAATACTCCCCACAAGGGTGAGAACTGAAATGCTGAACAAATAGTTTCTGTGAATACCCAGAAATCTCGGCATTCGCCGCTCGGGCACCGCTTTCTAGAGATTTAAGAAGTCATCTCCGTGCACTCTTACATAGCCAGAATCAACCACGACATACATAATGTCCTGCTTGTAACGTCTCCACATGACACCAACCATCTTTTCAATTGTAATGTGGATCCAACGCCTCATCACTCTGGTCCACGCCTTTTGAAACAGTAAGCTTCCTCGGACTCCCGTTAGAGGATATTTATGACAATTTGTGAGTGGGCCAACCTATTGAATGGGGCGAAGCACTGCTACAACAACAACAACAGGTGGGTCAGTGTAACCCCATTTTTTTGTTCTAATCATCCATTGTTTTCCCCTCACCCTTCCTATTCAGTCCACTCCCACTGCCTTCCCTTCTTTTTTCTTCCTGTATTCTGTCTTCCCCGCCCCCTGTTCCTACTACCTTCCACTATCCCTTCTTTAACAGCTATTATCCTTGTTAATATTTCTCTTCCTTACATTTCCTACTACTTTTTCCTTTCCTTCTTATTTTCCCTCTTCATCTTCATATTCTTCTCCTCCTACTTCGCTACCTCATCTCACCAATCTCTTTTCCATCTACCTATTCATTTGCTACTCATGTCCCTCATATCTGCGTTTATTATACTGTTGGATATGGAAGATATAGCGAACTACCACACGAAGACCCTGGGCTCAACTCACGGCAAGGCAATATAAAAAAATTATAAACATGTTTCTTCAATTAGAAAGTCGGCGTAAAACATGTAGACCCCATCCCGCTAATTTGTAGGAAAAATTAAAACGGAGCGCCACACAAATTGGAAGAGTACCTCGTTCTCAATTCCCTTCGTAATTACACTTTTCTGAATGGTCATGTGCCATTCTCAAAGATTGAATACCATTTCTATTTTAAAAGATTTCCATTTTCTCATCCAACCCCATCCGCATTTCATCTGGCCTTTAATCCAAGATATTAGAGGTATCCCGCAGTCCAAGTAGGTTCAAGTCACATGAGTGAAGGCCAATCTATCACGGTTCCAACCACTGTTGTTTCTATTTTGGCAACATTCTTTACACCCGTGAAGAATTAACAAGCAATCCTTATATCCACTCGAATTTTGCATGCAAAAGTTTCCGAATAGTATCGTTACCAACAAAATAACTGGTATGACTCATAGCACTGGAATATTGTCTGTGTGTAACCACGATCACCTAAGTCTATAGGAGTGCTTAGTAAAGCTCACGAGCTAAGATCGTGCCTTTAAGAGGCTCGGAACGCCATAAGCACCGCTCGTTTTTTTTAAGCAAACGGCATCTCATTCTATCCTTACGACATCGTCTTGTACAAAGAGAAAATGAGACCGTGTCGTGAATTTCTTTCTGTATTTTTATAAAGATCAAAAGGCTTGGAAATCCCTGACATTTATTGAGTGTTGTATGTAATATAATATTGTCACGGATATTAGCATCACTAAGCTATACCATCACTAAGGCCATGCTAAGCAGTATTTACGTCAATAATCAAATCATGTATACACATATATAAGGCAGCCGAGAGATGTCACACACAGATGCATTTACGCCTATGTGTGCGCGAGAGACTGTAAACTACAAAAATTCACATCAATAATTCAATCATTATGTATCTACATAAACGAATCAATCATTATGTCTACACATATGTAGGTTACACGCAGCTGAGAAGCAAGGCACAACCATATGCGACATCTTATTTGAGATGCTCCTAAATGTATGCAATTATAATTGTGGTAGTGTCGCTCACACATACAAGCATGGGGTATGAGAGAAGCTATAAAATCGTGCTATTGAAGTTACAGCTGAGAAGTTTGAGAGATACTGGACTAGCAGATTAGTAGTAGGGACACAAAGGTCGAGAATTTATACATGAATACCGCTTTTATAAAAATAAATCAAATTTATGAAACTTTGTGATACCATTTTCTCCCCCCACAACCAAGCTCACGATCCGCTACTGCCACAAATCCCACAATATAGAGAGGAGGTCTTTCCTTCCTCTGCCAAATAAGGATAGAGACAGGAGTACTTTCTGAACCGGAGCATCTTTTATTTATTCTCAAACCATAACAGAGCCAACGAAGCCTGTGGACTTTTATTCGTTGCACTATGGCCATATCTACACAAAGCTCATATATATCAGCGGTATACCTCCCCCTACTAGCCGTCGGCATCACAGAAAGGATCTTTCATCTTTCATAGAACTTCTTCTATTTCCAATTTCTCGTCAAAATTACTAACAATACTTAGCATAATTTCTATTTACAAACTACAGTTTGTTTTTTAATTCAAATTTTAGATATACTTACAGGTATAGGTTTACCGGTTGGATCTAATGGACGGTGAATGCTGATCCTCCTTGAGCCAATAGTTGGTATGGATGACCGCCAGCGTACAGTGGAAAGTCTTGAGGTCTAATTGGACTATGTGGAGGGACAGGCTTCTTAAATTCATGATGGAAGTCCATTGGCTAGGCCGATATGATGCTGATCCTCACAGCCAGGACTAATGGGCGGACTAGAACGATGTGAAGATGTTGGAGATTCTGATCTGAAATAAAAGAAATGACTCTGATAAGGAATTTGTGGTAATATAAAAATTTAAACCAAATTTCTATAGTTAAAATCGCCGCAAAAAACTGCAATAAGTATTTTATTTATTGATGATGCGCAAGAGTTATGTAACCACGTCTACAATCCTAATACGGAGTGAGAGGTGCCAGGATTGATGACGAATACAAATTTGAATGAGAAATAAAAACTTCTGCCAAGTTCCAATCGCCGCGTTCAGATGGGATATTCCCTGTTTATGCTGCAGATGACCGGCTTTATAGAATGGCTAAGAATCAATCTTGGAGAATGCAGGAAGGACGTGGAAAAAACAAAACGGGGCTGCAAAATTTCCAAGATCATGTGGAAAGCTACGATATTAGACTCACAAAGTGGCCCATATCTCTGAAGAGAGAAGACGCGATGGGCATACCAACTGGGCACTGCCTTCTGGCGTCCACATGCTTATAAGTTAGGGCTTTCGTCAGTAACAGCAGGTGTAGGAAGAGCGAGCTGAGAAACAGTTGAGCACGTTCTGTGTTCGTGTCCTGCGCTCGCCAGGTCAAGGCTCTAGTTACAAGTGGCGGCAGAGTTGCCAGATCTCTAGACAGCAATTGAGCTAGGTCCTAGAAAAGTTCTAGTATTTGCCAAGAGGGCAGAGTATTCTATACATAAGTCCTAGTACTGATAGGGGTTCTTCCGTTTGGTCATCAAACCATTTCTGGTAACACTATGGACACATGTCTACGTGAGGTCTTTATTGGCCGGACAGTTCAACCTAACCTAACTATTATATTAATAGAATGAAGCTCGTACATGACTAGGGACAAGTTTGCTAAAGTTTTAATGAGAAATTTTCGGTATTAAAAGTGCAGTTTATCAATCCTCGCAACGTCCGACTTGGATTTCCCCTGACTGTAGGTACAAATTTTCCCCGTGGTGTTTTAGCAACAAGAAACGTCGAATGTCGTTGGAAGAGGATATCGAAGTTTAGCTACTCCATATTGACATAAAAAAATAGTAATAACTTCACACTTGGACCGCAGATGACTGTCCGTAAATATTCCTATGAATTGGCTGAATTTTTCATGCCGACTCCGAACGTTATCTGCAAGACAGAAATACACTCGTAATGTTTGACAAAGCAATGCCGATGGGCGACCCCAAGTTATAAAAAAAAGACTTTTCTCCAATTAAAAAAAACGTTTTTCTTAACTTCAAGTTGGATTGCCCAGGGAATTGAACCCAGGACCTTCGGTGTGTGTAAAAAAAAGCACGAGTACCACCACACCACGACGACAAGCTCTTGACATAAACACCCCAAGAATTGGGGCGGGGAAAAGGTTCACTTGGTTTAGTTTAAGAGTGTGGAGGCTCTCACCATCTTACCATCCATAAGGTTGGAGATAATAACTTCACTTGAATTACAATCGGACGTGTGGCCTCCCGGAAATATCTATCTATTTTCAAACAACATGCCAGTAGCTCTATTCTGTAAAAAGAAAATTGGCAAGGTTGGCAATTATAGCGACGTCAAATCGGAGTAATTAAAAATTTATGATTGCTTTTCAAATGAGTACGACGTCATGATGATATCAAATCAATCACTTCAATTCTGGTCGATCGAATAAAATTACAGAAAAGCACTACAGATCACAAAATTGTTAAAAAATATTTATCTATCAGTCATATTCATGATTTTGATATGTACGCTACTGGAAGATCAAGACTAATTCAAATTCAGTGCACTGGGCAAGCAGAGTACTGCGGCAGTTTCTTCCACTTGCATTTCGAAAACTAGTCAATTAGATTTTTCTTCAATTTCAAATTGGCGTGACGGGACCTATGTAAACAGTGGTAGAACATAGGGTGGCAGGGCTGGCAAAATGTCATGGCCCCGGGCCAAGAGAGCCCCGCCAAAAGGCGCGAGCTCGAAAATTTTTTGTTTACATTATACCTGAGTATTTTATTTGAAAAGTGTATTTTTTTAATTTCTGCTTAAAATCCAAAGTGAGACAACTAAAGAACATAACACAATTTCAAGTTAATAGTTAAGCTTTTCAACCAAACTAAACAAAACGATATTGTTAATTTTTATACTCAGCTGAGCAGAGCTCACAGAGTATATTAACTTTGTTCGCATAACGGTAATCCGTTAACGCATAAACTAATCGAGATAGATATAGACTTCTATATATCAAAATGATCTGGGTGAAAAAAGAAATTCATTTAGCCATATACGTCCGTCCCGTCCGTCCGCCTTCCGCCTGTAAACACGATAACTTGAGTAAATTTTGAGGTATCTTGATGAAATTTGGTATGTAGGTTTCCTGGGCGCTCATCTCAGATCGCTATTTAAAATGAACGAAATCGGACTACAACCACGCCCACTTTTTCGATATCGAAAATTTCGAAAAACCGAAAAGTGCGATAATTCATTACCAAGACGGATAAAGCGATAAACTTGGTAGGTCGTTGACCTTATGACGCAAAATGGAAAATTATTAAACCTTAGGACAATGGGCGTGGCACCGCCCACTTTAAAAGAAGGTAATTTAAAAGTTTTGCAAGCTGTAATTTCGCAGTCGTTGAAGATATCATGATGAAGTTTGGCAGGCACGTTACTCCTATTACTATATGTATGCTAAATAAAAATTAGCAAAATCGGATGACGCGAAAAAATTTTTAAAGCCAAATTTTTAACAAAAAATTTAAAATCTTTACAGTATATAAGTAAATTATGTCAACATTCAACTCCAGTAATGATATGGTGCAACAAAATACAAAAATAAAACAAAATTTCAAAATGGGCGTGGCTCCGCCCTTTTTCATTTTAATTCGTATAAATACTTTTAAAGGCATAAGTCGAACACAGATTTTCCAATCCTTGTGAAATTTGGTAGTGCATAGATTCTATGACGATAACTGTTTTCTGTGAAAATGGGCGAATCGGTTGAAGCCACGCCCAGTTTTTAAACACAGTCGACCTTCTGTCCTTCCGCTCGGCCGTTAACACGATAACTTGAGCAAAAAACGATATATCTTAACTAAACTGAGTTCACGTACTTATCTGAAGTCACTTTATCTTGGTATAAAATATGGCCGAAATCCGACTATGACCACGCCCACTTTTCCGATATCGAAAATTACGAAAAATGAAAAAAATGCCATAATTCTGTACCAAATATGAAAAAAGGATGAAACATGGTAATTGGATTGGTTTATTGACGCAAAATATAACTTTAGAAAAAACTTTGTAAACTGGGTGTGACATCTAACAATTAAATATATATTAATCTTATATATATATTATTAGTAGAATAAAATGAAAAAGTTCTCCAGGGCGAAATCAAAAGCCCTTGGAATCTTGGCAGGAATACTGTTCGTGGTATGACATATAAATAAATTAGCGGTACCCGACAGAAGATGTTCTGGTCACCCTGGTCCACATTTTGGTCGATATCTCGAAAACGCCCTTCACATATACAACTAAGGGCTACTCCCTTTTAAAACCCTCATTAATACTTTTAATTTGATACCATATCGTACAAACACATTCTAGAGTCACCCCTGGTCCACCCTTATTGCGATATCTCGAAAAGGCGTCCACCTATAGAACTAAGGCCCACTACGTTTTAAATAATCATTAACACCTTTCATTTGATACACATGTCATACAAACACATTTCCAGGGTTACCTAGGTTCATTTTGCTAAATGGTGATTTTCCCTTATTTTGTCTCCAAAGCTCTCAGCTGAGGATGTAATGTTCGTACCTCGAACTTAGCCTTCTTTTACTTGTTATAGTATAGTCGTCCGTGAGAGAGTTATGACTATGCATGATCAACATTCAACAAATTTGTAATTTTTTTGGCGATGTATCAAAAGATGAAATATTTTATCACATTTTTATCCAAATTCAATAACACTTCAAAAACATAAACTACTAGATGGGCAGGACGTTTTGATGTCGTTTTTGGCTAACGTAAACATGCTGTTAAATTGCAATCCAGCATGAAAAAAATTGAAGCGGTTTCACTCACAAAAGAAAATCGCAAAAACAAAATACAATTTGTTATGTATTGGTTTCCTTTGAAAGATCCTACTTACTACGAGATGCAGACTCTAAAGCACTTCAGTCTAAAGCCGCCGAGTCTTACAAATGTTTTAAAACGTTTAAAATATATGTCTAGAAGAAAGGAGATTGGAAGGATCGAGATGAATTGAAATTTCTATGGAGCGAAATGGTCCATTCACCCCTGAATTTTCCAAAACACGCCAGAGGTGGTTAAAACGTTCCTTTTGTGAGATTTGCGAAGTGAGCGTCTGCAAGATCCGGAAAGATATATAAAAAAGATAGTGAAAGGTAAAGAAATAGAACATTCGTCGTGTATTAGAGACCTTTCTGATTTATTAATAATAAAAAGTAATTTGTCTGCAGCTTTCCTGAAGTATGCACTGCATTACTGTATTTCACAATTCCTGTGACTACAGCTAGGTTGAGCGATCGTTTTCAAAATAAAATTGATTTAAAACCATCTTATTGAGCAAAACATGTATGTAACTGGCTATTCTGTTTAAAATTGTATAGATCTATCTTTAAACTTTTGATGAGTTATAGAAACTTTTTGCGAACAGATCTAAAAAAAAAAAATGACATTTTTCTTAATGAATTATTAATGGACATTAAATTGTTATTTTTATTTCATTGTAAATGCATTCCAGTTCCGCAATGGGCTAGCATGACTACACACCATTCTCTCTTGGCTACGAAGGGGGCCTATGGCCATAAGTGGGACATATACAATAATTGAGTACGCTGAAAATCTCGAAAGTTTATTAAAAATTAAACTGAATGACAACGTGACGACTTTTATTGATAGGGTCCTATCAAAATAATTTGTCACAAGCCCCCGAGGTATAGTACGCCACTGTCACAATTGTTAAAAAACGGTAAATTAGCGGAAATTTGAGGCTCCACTGAGTGAATGGAGTCAACTGCGAAATATTTTTTTAAGATATCCCCACTATATATGTATGTTTATATTAACACAATTCGTTAAAAAATGATTATTTTTTACTTGATTTATATTAGTCGGTTGAATGTTGTCCGCTTTTCATACAAATCTTGCAATCGATTTAAGTAACTTCTCATTGAGCTACAAACGTGAAACTTTAAACATAGGTTAGAACAATGACAATGCAACAAAAGGAAAAAATCCGTTAGGTGGCGCACGGATGAAATACTTAGATAGAATTTGAAATTTTCAAACCAACTTTAAGTACACTCTCGATGAGCTAGAACTTGAAATTTCAAACTTAATTCAAAGGTCGATGACAGCGATGACACGAACAAAAAGATTCGCAGGGGGCGCAAGGGATGATATATTTAGAAAAATTAGACGAAACGGAGGGAATTTTGGGATTGATTTTATGTAAGTTCTCATTGAGCTACAAGCGTAAAACTTCACAGATAGGTTGTAGTCACCAAAAAATTTTTTTTATTTTATTTTTATTATTAAATATATTATATTCAAAATAACTGTATCAAAATTTGATTTCAATTTGCACTCGACTTAATGTCATTACGATGTCAAACTATAATCAATAAAATGATTTCTATATCAATAAATAAGATCCCACTTGAAATAACTGACATTAAAAATTAAAATATTTCGTAAAATTTCATGAGTGTGAAAATTAAGAGAAAAATTAATAAGGAAAAATATTAATCAATTCCATCAAATTTCACTAAGAGTACCTTGAAATGAATGAGTGTATTTAATAATAATGTAAACACGTTAAGGACATTTCACTCCCATCACCATATTAAGCATATCATTACTTGATCTGTACGACTTGTTTACATGTAAAAATGGAATTTAAAAGCTAATTGGTTCTTATCGACTAAAGCGATTTGTCAACTTTAAATCATTTTGTCAATTGGTTGATTATTTTTTTAAAAATTGTGGTTTAATTTTGTTAAAAAAAAAAACTCATATTTGAGTGTTATTTTGAGATTTCCTTGTTTTGGTGTATATAAATAACCTAACTGTATTTACATATATATGGCATTAGAGCGGGTGCAAATTGTATGGATGGATTTTTTCCCATCAGGAGTATAGCAAAAACGTAATCTACAGATGATTCTAAGAAAAATTGCTGAAGACACCATAGCTCTAAGTCCGATTTCGAGGTCCCCACTTTTGCAAAATAGATATTTTGCATTTGAATGTAGGGTTTGGCCAAAAAATCTTCATAGCTTCTGATAGAATTATAGGAAAAATATCATATTGGGCTTACTTAAAGGTATTTTACGTACATTTCAGAATCTGTATTAATATCTATAGTGTTTTTGAATTTTAGTAGAGATATCAGGCTTAAATTATGAGAAATTAGCCTAAAATGAACTTTTAACTACTATATTATCATTTTTAACAAATTTCTTATGGAAATTTTTTTTCTTTACAGCTAAAATAAGTCAGAGCATCAACACCTTTCATCAGAAATTTTTTCTTTTTTCGTAATTCGTTTATGTGGAAACACATGTTTGTTTATTACTTGACAATCATGTGAATCACCAGGTGAAGTAAATAAAAAATGACGAAGATGTACCTATCTGAACGGTAGTGATGTATTTTCGACGCCTGAAGAGGGTAAATTTTTACCCGCTTTAAGAAATAGGAAAACATACCTTGCTACGAAAGCCATTACAGAAATGTGTTTTCAGCATATCAGTGCAAAAATTGCATACAAAGGACCAGTGCGAGTTAACGTTACTTTTAGGATCGAATAAAATAAAAATTCAATTGGCCACTTTAACTGACCTCAATTTCAACTGCAGTTGAAACTTTCATTGAAAAACCGGACATAAAGAACACACATGTTCATATAAAGTACATACATAGTACGTCAGTTATTTAGTTTGCTTTTCTGCCTTTTGGCGGAACTGAAATGGGTTTCGGGTTCGATGAAAAGTTTTACAGTCAGCACTTGGAAGTGATCGTGATAGTCTTAAATGTGTTTCCGTCCCTTAAAATTCATTGACATGTTCATCTGCTTTATTGATTTCTCGTTGAGAGTCGGGATTAAAAAATATGCTCTTCTAATATATAACAACAAACTTGATCAGAAGATCCCCCAAACATTCTTGACAGTTGAATTCATGATGTATTACTAATTTTACCAAGTTATATTTACCAAAATATATCAGGGGATAGACTAGCCCAGTGGCATTTGGCCTAGAACAAAGATGCTGATCCGAGCGAGCTGGATCATATATTCTAAATTACAATCCTTAAGTGTAACATTCCTCTCATCTTCATCTGTTCTGATTTTAGGGCCAAACAGCAACAGTGAGTTACAATTTTTGTATATTTAGAATACCACTGTTTAGCCGAAGTTTTTTCAAAATAGGTATAATACGACAATTTTGGGTTTTTGTAGAATGAGAAAAACATTCTTCGAAAGTCTTCACTAGTACTGTACAGGGGAAAATCCTTGGTTGAATATGGCGTGAATGCAAATAGTTGTTTTAACAAAGTCCTTTTCCATTTTTTTGGGAACAAATTAAACATATGTATATAATGATAATATCAAAAATATGGAGTATTAGTTTAGCACGGCCTTACTTAGGAAGAGAACACCAAAGATACCCTAACTGATGAATTTCTGTAATTAAATCCAGTAAAGGTCCATCGATATTCACCTCATAGTTTATGTGAAAAAAGTACTAAAAGTGGCATATTTTACTCCTGAAAAATGCAAAAAGCAACTACTGTTCGGGGACTACATTGGTGAATAATTTTCAGATAGCCGAATGACAGAACAAAGAGAATATAGAGCGAGACAATTGACGGCTTACTTCACCTGGTTTATTCCACCATGCTTGAAAATATAGGGTTTTCTTTGAAAATGTTTTTCTACTAAAACGAATTCGAAAAAAGAAAAACTGTCTGAATGAAAGTTGTTGAAATATTCTGAACTTATTTTAGCTGTAAGAAAAAAATTTCCATAAGAAATTTGTTAAAAATGATAATATAGTAGTTAAAAGTTCATTTTAGGCTAATTTCTCATAATTTAAGCCTGATATCTCTACTAAAATTCAAAAACACTATAGATATTAATAAGATTCTGAAATGTACGTAAAATACCTTTAAAGTAAGCCCAATATGATATTTTCCTATAATTCTATCAGAAGCTATGAAGATTTTTTGGCCAAACCCTACATTCAAATGCAAAATATCTATTTTGCAAAAGTGGGGACCTCGAAATCGGACTTAGAGCTATGGTGTCTTCAGCAATTTTTCTTAGAATCATCTGTAGATTACGTTTTTGCTATACTCCTGATGGGCAAAAAATTTGACCCGCTCTAATATGTATACATATGTATATAGGACACATACCAAGTATTTGACGCTGACGCAGAGCACGTCGTTGCGCTATTGATATGTTATCATTGATTTGTTATATCATTATTATGATACAAATTCAATGATTAATCTGTTAATTATTCAATGTAAGTCATTGAGTCTTAATATTTCTAGTTACCAACTGGGAATCAGAAGTGAAAGATGAATACTCTTAGCAGAGACTACTATTAGGTGTGTGGTGTGGTAAATTAAATTCAGACTTCCTATCAAGCTGATAACTATAGAAGGACAGAATTTTTAACGATATGTCATTTTAAGTAAGTAAGTTTAAATAAAAATAATGTAAGGCGCGATAACCTCCGAGAGAGATCTAAGGCCGAGCTTCTCTTCCAATTTGCGTCGTGCTCCTCTGATTTTCCCTACAAATTGGCCGGACGGGACCTTCATGTTTTATGCCGACTCCGAACGGCATCTGCAAGGCAGATGAGTTTTCACTGAGAGCTTTTCATGGCAGAAATACACTCGGAGCGCTTGCCAAACACTGCCGAGGGGCGACCACCGCTTAGAAAAATTTTCTTCTAATTGAAAAACCTAAAATGTTTTGATGTTGCTTTGCCCGGGGTGTGAAACCCAGGGCATCCGGTGTGGTAGGCGGAGCACGCTACCATCACACCACGGTGCCGCCAAGTAAGTAAGTTACTATTATTGTAATTAAGCCTCGATGCACTACGACCGTTATTTAGATCTATTGTGCTTGACCTTTCAGCCTAGTACTGTATGTGTAGGCTTTTATTGTACTTATTTCAGGCTTTTTACCCCATATCAGGAAGGAATTAAGAGTCACGCCACCTAGATGGGAGTGTCTCTGCCTCGGTAGAGCGACGCGTTCTCCAACTCACAAAAGAGACAGTTCTTTTGTCGGATATGTAGATTTAATTTACTTAGGTGATGGCGTGAACTACAATGTCCTGTATAGTACTCAGTGAGAGTTCGTAGGTGCTCTCTGCTTAGATTTATGAGCTTGGCTGATATTCTCGTTGCTGGGAGTAGTAAATAACTTGGCCTGCCTTTGTTCTGCGCTTTGCTAGGTGGTCTTCCTGTGCATTACTTTCATGTCCCTGATGCCCAGGGATCATCCTAACAAAATGCATTCATCCACCAGCTAAGAAGTAAGTGCGTATGAATGCAAGGCACACAAAGCTGCCTGGCTTCCTGACATAATGGGGATACTCCTCGAGGATAAGCCCCTTCATAGACATTCTCTATTGTAAATTTCTATTGCATATATTTCTTGAAGTTTAGCCCAAAAATGCCTGCCCCCGTTATTCCGTCATTAAATTTTGATCCAATCGTGAACCAGACGTCCGAGTCGGGGTTACAATAGGGATTCCTCTTTCCCCTGGGGTTCCGTCCACAATAGACACCTCAAAACTTGGTGGCATTGTGATTGACGTCGTGCTATTTTTCTATTTTCCCTACAAATTGGCGGGACGGGACCTATATGTTTGATGCCGACTCCGAACGGCATCTGCAAGCAATTGAGTTTTCACTGAGAAACTTTTCATGGTTTGTTTGCCAAACCACTGCCGAGGGGCGTCTTCACTTAGAAAAACTCTTTTCATAAAGAAAAGAAAGAACGTTTTGCTATATTTTTATACTCAGCGTGCTTTGCACACAGAGTATATTAACTTTGATTGGATAACGGTTGGTTGTACAGGTATAAAGGAATCGAAATAGATATAGACTTCCATATATCAAAATCATCAGTATCGAAAAAAAATTTGATTGAGCCATGTACGTCCGTCCGTCGTCGTCCGTTAGCACGATACTTGAGTAAATATTGAGATATCTTTACCAAATTTGGTACACTGGCTTATGTGGACCCAGAATAGATTGGTATTGAAAATGAGCGATATCGTATGTTAACCACGCCCAATTTTAT
>JARSSU010047588.1:0-11744 GCA_029619165.1 Eurosta solidaginis
AATACATAATTCTTTCGGGAACTGTTACTATGTATATACATGCGCTTGTTGATTTGACTGCTTACGATCAAAGAAATCAAACAAAGAGAAATTATCAATGAATAGAAACAGTCGATATGGGCTTATGATAACAACAGAAAAACCTGTTTTGAGGATTTTTCCTTTTTAACTTTAGGCTTCATGCGTATGAATGCCTGGTAGAAGATAATTTTTGAGTAAAGCTTTGGATAAATACATACATAACATATGAACTTTTCGTTTTAAACAAGACAAAACTACCCCCAAAAAAATCACATTAGGTTTTTCCTTCGTACATAGTAGTTTTGCAACGAAGTAATAATTTTTATATCTGATATTTTTGTTTTGTTTTTGTGCTGTCCATGTTAAAGAGTAGAAAAAATCCATTTGGAACTGTGAGGGACAACTGAATCAATTGCGGCCATAAGAGGATGCCCACAGGGAGGTGTTCTCTCCCCTCTCCTGTGGACGCTGGTCATAAATGACCTCCTTCAGTTAATGAAAACCAAGGGATTTGGCACACAAGGGTATGCAATTGACCTAGTTATTTGCATCACAGGGATGCACGAGGAAACAATATCAGATCGCATGCATCAAGCCCTTCTCGTCATAGAGAGGTGGTGCGATACCAAGGGGTTGCATATCAATCCTAACAAAACTGTCACAGCGCCTTTCACGCGGAGGGGGAAAGCATCCATCCCAGAACCATCTCTGGGTGGTACATAAATGCATGACATTTAATACTGTTGTAAGGCGAATAGTCACCTATGCTTCCCTAGTTTGGTGGAAGAAGACCACGCAAAGAACGGCAACAGCAAAACTAAGCAAACTGCATCGACTAATTTGTATTGGCATAACGGGTGCGATGAGAACGGCCCCTGCTGATGTACTTAGGGCTTAGTGGGAATACCTCCCTTCCCTATTCTGATAGAGAAAGAGGCAATACTAGGAGCACTAAGACTTCCAAATATTTCGGAGTTGAAGCCAGGAAACATGATGGCGCATATGAAATAAAAAAAAATTCATAGGTAATCCCACATTACAAATGCGTAACCCCTAATATCCCCTAAGCTCAGAATCTCATGGAACTTTGAAGTGACCATTGTGGGCAGGATCCACTGGAAAACAGGGAATCCCTATAATGACCCCTGACTCAGAGGTATGGTTCACGGATGGATCGAAATTCGATGACGGAAGGCCGTGAGCTGGCATCTATGGGCCGAACTTCAAGAAAGCGATACCAATGGGGTGCTACACCACCATATTTCAGGCAGAAATCCATGCAATAGAAGTCTGTGGTAGAGAATGTATGCGGAGAGGCTCAACCTCGAAGAGCATCTACATTATGTCGGACAGTCAGGCGACCCTGCTGCCTTGCAATCCTACACATTTACATCTAAGCTAGTGGATGACTGCACTGAAATCCTTAATGACCTGGGAGCCAAAAACAAGGTTTTGTTAGGATGTGTTCCTGGACATCAGGGACATGAAGGTAATGAACATAGCAAAGCAGGGTGCTATAGCAACATTGTATGATCCAGAGCCCTTTTGTGGACTTGCAAAAGCACAAACTAGGGAAACTATTAGTAACTGGGAGACTAAACAATTCAGACGTCACTGGATTTACTGCCCAGGGCAAAGACAGGCCAAACTGTTTATACTTTCGGCAACTAAAGTATCATCCAAACTCATTAATCTAAGCAGGGAGGACCTAAGAACTCTCACTGGGTACTACGGGACACTGTGGTCTACGATATCACCTAAGTGAATTAAATCTATCCGATACCCAAATTTTTCGTTTTAGTGAGCTCGAAGATGAAACACCGATTCACATTCTCTGCGAATGCGGGATATGGAGTAAAAAGCCTGAATAGGTACTTAGATACATCAAAAGCCTCCAGATACAAAATTAGGCTGAGAGGTCATGCACAATAGATCTGCACAAAGTTCGCAGTGCTTCCAGGCCTAGTAATAATAATAATTACATATGTAGCTGTCAGTACAGCTTCACCCCAGAAGTGCTTTATCATCCTTTTGGATCCCCATTTAATTGTGGGGTATGCGGAACTGTTAAGTGTTAACTGATGCCCTTTTGAACACATAGTTCCCGCATTTCATTTGATAAATATTCGCCTCCATTATCTATATATAGGTTTACCCAAATTAAAGTATGCTTAACTTTCTGCTATAAAATCTTTGAAAACAGAAAAAACATCAGATTTATAAGTCACTAATATGTGACACAATAATGGGTATATTCGTCAACAATATCAGATAATAATTCTTATTATCTATAGTTGCAGGTGATATTGGACCACATACATCCGAACGAACAACAAATAACGGCCTCCTAATATGATCCTTATTCTTAAATTTTTCAAACTTAAGTCTTGCTTGTTTCCCTCTTATGCAAGCTTCGCATAATTCATCATTTGAATTACATTATTCAATATTTGCATTGGCATAAATTCCTAGCTTTCATTTTTAAAAGGTTTTTGTACTTATGTATATGTTCTAACCACTCATGCCACAAACATTTTTTTTGTTATTAGTATTTAATGCGTACACACTTTTATGTAAAGAAAAACTAATAACTGTAACATTATTTACATATTTACCACTCATAATTTTCTCATTTTTGTTGACCGTTACACCTCCTGGATGAAATACTATTTTAAAACCAGCATCATGCATCTTCTTAACAGATATTAGATTTTCAGGAACATGAGGACAGACAATACATCCACCAAATAAATCCCTATTTGAGAATCATTGCATAGTTTTACCATGCCTTTCTTAATGGCATATATATACTCGCCGCATTTTGCTACAGCATTTTTATGGGTGACTCCAAAATTGTTCCATTTGTGAACATATCTTCATTATTAATTAAGTGGTCTAACGCTCCAGAATCCAGTAGAAACGAAATTCTATCTCCTCTATAACCTGCTCGTCTTAACATGAACGCAAAACCTGATTGACTTTATTCCAATCCAGCAGACGCCATTTGTACCTGTTTACCTTTTCCTGAACACCACCTTCTCACCCCCTTCCTTTTTATATATGAAGCATATTATCTAATATGTCCAGTTTTGCCACAGTATAAAACATTTAAATTTGGGCTTATTAAACTTATTTTTAAATTTAAATTTATTCCTTTTGTAAACTAAAGTTTTTATTTTTACTCAATAGGGTTCTCTTTCTTGACGGCTTGCAACACTTTCAACTTTTTCTTTACTTGCTTATTTCAATCTGATCTCATGATCTAGTAATCTGTTTTTTACAAATGCTTAATGTAAAATTTCTTCAGACAATGTTTCTATTGCAGTTATTACCTCATCATACGGAGAAGGTAAAGTTAAAAGTAATTGTGCACTTTGTCCAACGAGGATAATATAATAAGAGCCACCAGTCTGATACGAATGGCGAGTAACTCGCTGGAAATAAAAAAAATTGATGCCTAATGTTTTCTGAGAGGGACATTTTTAATTAATTAAATACAGTCGGCAAAATAAACACAAATACCACACGAAAATGTATAGAATACATTTTATGCACATCTCGCCCCACACACAGCGACTACCTCGAAGGAAACATTTAGCAAATGGCTACATGTAACGAGTGACGTGTTATTATATTTATTCTCTTTGCTTTGTCTATTTCTTCTACCTGCGCTCCAGAAGATAGCAGCTCTGTAACCAAATCATGAAATATGTTTGAAGTGACTCAACAATGGCGTGTCAGGCTTTAGTTTTAAAGAGAGCAACTGCTTACCCACAGACAATTGTGAAGCTAAGCTTTTCCTTTCATATATTTATCTAAGTTTTTTAAAAATTTCTTTAGCACTACACTCCCTTTTAGCAAAACCAAGAAAGGAGTCACTTAAATATTCTGGTTGGTATGTTGGTTGGGGGTGGCGAGTCCCAATTGACTCCAATTAGCGCTCATGCGCCATTTTGATACCACAAACTCGTGAGTTAACCCATGAAAGGGTGTTGTAAGATACTAATGAACATTTTCACGTGCCTCAGGGAAAACCCCGTCCCCCTATTCCATCCCGTGGAGTTTATGAATTTGAAAAGCTCTGACGCCCTAACATCCTTGAGCTCTGGGAGGCTTTCGAAAAGGGTTTTCCAAGAAACTTTATTCTGCTTCGACAATGTGGCTGGCATTCGCACAACAGATGCTCACCGTTTGCTCCACCTCCGGACGCTTGCAGCTGCGACAGGAGGTATTGTGTTCCAGTCCCATCCGTGCCGCGTGTACCCCAATTTTCCAATGCCCCGTGAGCACCGCAACTACTCTGGATATATCCCTTGTGTTCATCTTAAGGACAGATACCGTTCGTTTTTCGTTATATAGTGACCACATGCTCTGGGAAACTCTACAGGTCCGCACCGATTCCACCTATTGTTGGCCTCCCCCAACTTATGCTTGCGGTTTTGAGAAAAAACAACAGTCTCAGTTCTAGCACAAGCAAAAAAGGAAAGCGAAAGAAATGAATGCCGTAAACAGTCGCGCCTTCGTATATTTAATTATTGATATTACTCGCGGCTTTCCTCAGTGGCCACAGTCGCTGTAAAATCAATAGTGTTGATTTTACCAGTCGAAGAAATTAACAGTCGCAAAAAGCAGCAGTCGTGAAATATGAAAATCAACGCTTTTTGCAAACTGCAAGCGACTGATATTTTGCGTTTTATTATGATTTTTGTTTACTAAGACGAGGCGCTACAGCGTTGTACGTAATACGCTGTACATATATATGTACATACATGCATTTCCATTTCAAGTATATTAAAAAATAGAATATATGTATGAGATATTTCTACATACATATGTACATGTGTGTATATTTTATTTTGAAACATTTTAAATTTTTATTCATGTAAGTAATTGTCTTTAATTAAAATATAAATAAATAAATAATAAAGTAAACAGATAGTTAAAAATCCTCATGGTCAAAAAGGGGTAAATTTTCTATGGCTGTGTCAAGAAAAAACATGCATGTATGTACATACATATGTACAGGATATTACGTACGACGCTGTGGCGCCTCGTCGTAGTAAACAATAATCATAACCAAACGCAAAATATCAGTCACTTTCAGTTTGCAAAAAGCGTTGATTTTCATATTTCACGACTGCTGCTTTTTGCGACTGTTAATTTTTGCGACTGTTAAAATCAACACTATTGATTTTACACCGACTGTGGCCACTGAGGAAATCCGCAGTAATATCGATAATTAAATATACGAAGGCGCGACTGTTTACGGCATTTCATTTCTTTCGCTTTTCCTTTTTTGCTTGTGCTAGCACTGAGACTGTTGTTTTTTCTCAAAAGCGCAAGCAGAAGCAAGTGTTCGTATTAATAAGTCGACGAACAGTAAAGTCTATGAAAATCGAAATTTTGGTGACTTTTACTATTAGGACTGCAGTTTTTTAAACACTGGGCACCACTACATCCTGATGTCCTGCTTCGCTTCTCCGATATTGGGGATAATTTTGGGTGTATTGTGCTGAGCTGTCCGCTGCAAAGTCCCTAAAGACCGTTCATTCCTATTGAAGAAGGATTTGAAATGAAGAATTTGCTTGATTGGCTTCCAGCTCTTGTGCAAGAGCCAAAGCCGTAGGCATGTCAGTAGGCCTCGAGGAAAACAAAATATCACATTAAGGCCTGTTGAGTCCCGATATAAAAACACGCAGTGCGTCCTGATACTTTTGATTCAAAGGGCCTAAAAGTTCAGAATTCCTGCTATAAGTCATCACCTTTTTATTTACAAGAAGTCTTAACTTCCGTTCCACGTCATCGTAGAACTGTAAAATATTTTTACTACGCTGCCTTAATGTCGACATCTCTTGTTCGATCATATGAACTGGTCTCTTGTCAGAGTGCGTAAAATCTAGCTGGTGATAATGGCCTTAAAATTTGAAACCGTATTAAAGGATGCGAGGACAGCATCGGCTGCCCCGGTAACCTTATTTCTGATTATAGCCACCGCCTGATAGTGACGAGAACTGCCGTCATGGGCTTCATATAATTTGTACGCAGCCCGAGCTGCGTTCATTCATGACACGTATCGTGATTGCGTCCCGTTAAATTCCAAGAAGTTACTTTATGACTTCGAGTGACTCATCACACTGAACCTTTCCTGTAATTGTTAAAGGTAAATGTTCCACAAATGCAGCAGGGGTAGTTTCTAAAGCTGCAAGTCTGTTAGTAGTGTGTCAATAATTCCCTGAAAGTCTCTATGCACTTGTTCACTAGCAGTGCTTACGGCTGCTGTCATTAAGCCTGCAAAGTTTCCGCATCCATCGTCATCACTCACAAGCACAACACAATAACAAAAACCTTTAAAAAAAGAAACAAAAATCAACTCAATCAAAAAAACCCAATCAAAATCTTTGATTATGTCCTCAGCAAGGATCTGGCAAGATCAACCAGGTAAACCAAACGAACACAACCCCCTATATCAGTCATCGGCTTATACCAATTTTAGAATTGGAAAAAAAAACAATATAGTGTTATTTTTATTGTTTTAAAACTCGTTGTCATTAATCAGCTTACAATTTTTTAAATTGGACAAAAGTTTATAGATATATATATATATATATATATCTATATCTATAGAGGTACTATAGCACTAAAAACATCGTCTCACTTTTTGCTGAACATTCTACTTACGTATTTAACTTAATTTTTATCATCTTAGTTATAAATTCCCACGGTGGCAGCGTAAGAATAATTACCCATATCCCGCGTTGGCACGTCTCTACTTGACGTTCAAAGCCTTTTCAAATCAAGTTGGAGTTTTGTTTCTCTGGCGTATTAGTTTGCGAAATGTTATATTCACTACCCGGATTGTGTGAGTATTACGGCCACGTTAAACAAACGTCCTTCTTATGAAGATTTTTTACGCTTAATAAGTGCTGATCCTTTAATAAGGATATTTATCGCGTGGCCCCACGTTGGGCGCCAGTAAAACCTTTCGTTAAAATGAAAAACTTTGTTTTATTTTTGGTTATTTATTTCTCCTTATAATATGAGCAGCCGTTAGTGATTGTTACAAAGTCGCGAGTCTATCTAAGAATGACTCCAACAAGAGCTGAAGTAAGCGGCTAACCAAAAAATACCCAAACACCAACCAACACATTAACATTATTTGCTATTCTTTTCTGTTCTATATTATTGCGGTCGCTATGCCGCTTTCAATACAGCCACAACGCCTCCGCTTTTGCTGCCGTTCTTTTTTGTGATTTAATATTTGAACATCTGCACTTGCTATTGATTCAGCATATAAACGGATGCAGCTTCTATTGCATTAAAACTTTTGGAATAGCAATTAGCAATAGAAGACTGTAAGCTCATGATGAAATATTTTTGCCTGAATTGAATTTGCTTGGGAAGAATAATATTGTTACGAATATTAGCAACACTATGCACACGATGCTAAGCAGGATTGCATGCATATCCATAAATCATCATTATGTATCTACATAACGAATCAATCATTATGTCTACACATATGTATGTACACACGCGGAGAAGCAACTCACAACCACATGCCTATATTTGAGATACTCCCGCAGTTTTGATTAAGCGCTATCTGGGCAGAAATAGCAGTATTATTTATTGTGAAGTAACTTTAATAACGGCCATTTTTCCATATTCAATATTGGAGTTATTTTATTCACAGTTTAGTGATTCGAACATTAGCAGAAGATTGCAATAGGGGAATTGCAGTAATTCGTTACAATTGGTGTCAGAAGAGATGGTTGAATAATTCTGGAGATTTCGAATACACTTGTACATGGCAAAGTTAAGTGAATTGAAGATCCAGCTGAAGAGGAGTTGGAGAGCGTGGATTGAATACAACAGGCATTAAACTAAACTTCAGGAACGACTACGACAGGCAATGGGAATTAGAAGGAATTGACGTGGAATAGTATGTCTTTCATCTTGATGGCGATGAGACACAAAAATTGGAGGAGAAAAATGAACACCGCAAAAAAATGGCGAAACACAGACCTGAGCATGATATTGGCTGCAATATCGGCACAAATTTCCGAAATGTCATCACAAATATCCACCAACATGTCATCTCAAACTGGATGAACAGAAGGCACAGATAACATCCAAGATGGAAACTCAACTGGAGAACAGAAAACGTATATGTCATCACAGATGGAATCCCAAGAGACACGAATACATCAAAGATGGAAACAGAACTGAAAGATAGGGCTGTAACGGATTGGCAATGACCACAAAACCTACATGAATTGAGAAGTTTCCTTGCTGTGCACATATTACGCGCAGATTTGTACCAATTTTTCCAGCGTAGCCCATAGCCTCCATGAGCATATCCGATTCCAGGAGCGAAACATTTATTCTAGATACAGATGCGAGTGGATATGCTATAGGAGGCGTTTTATCACACTGGTCGATGGACAGGAGAAGGTAGTTGCATACTACAGCCGTTCGATTCGAAAAGCAGAGAGGAACTATTGCGTTACACGGAGAGAGCTGTTGGCATGGGTAGAGTGCATTAAACATTTCCTCAAATACCTCTACGGCCAGCGATTCCGCGTCAAGACAGATCACGCAGCGTTGAAATGGCTTCTGTCAGTTCCGTAATCAGAAGGACAATTGGCACGGTAGATCGAGGGGCTACAAAGCTATGACTTTTCCATTCAGCATCGGAAGGTAGTGACCCATGGGAATGCCGATGCAATGTCACGAAGACCATGTAGTTTGAAATGCAAGCACTGTTCTTAGAAGTTATCCTTCTGTAAAGTCTACAACCTTAGGAGCAATCTGCTTCCATCGGTACAAATCCCGCATGCTAGGACATCTCACTTCAGAAGTTTTTATACATACACGTCGTGCAAATGTTCAACTCTCTCCCTACTTCTGTACAAGTTATAGAAATCTTAACCTATTTCAAAATAAAATAAAAATGTATCTGATTAGTTTTAGCCACTACGATCTAGAATCCTTGCTGAGGACGTTGTTGTAAGCCATATCTAACTTTTGTAACTATATCAACTTTTTCTCTATCGGAACCTTAACTAAATTAACGAATTATCAATTGTTTCTCTATCGTAACTCTTAACTAATTATCTGAATTATTATGAGTTTATTCTATAATATTCAAAACTATACACCCCACACTGAAAAAGAATTTTACTATGTGAACTGGCATTTAATAATATTTTAAAAATTTAATATAAAAATGCCATGTACTTTCTTATGCTATATAGTAATATATGTGCTCTTCAATATTGTAATTTATTTAAAATATGCATTAAGAAATGTTTAATAATAATAAAATAAATAAATAAATAAAAAATAAAGAAGACATTATGGATGTCCGGCTAATGACTATAACGTGTGCGGATGAATGGGACAAGGAACAACTAAGGAAGTGTCAGCTAGAAGATACAGATCTGTCACATGTTATGCAAGGGCTTGAACGAAACGAAAGACCAAATAGAGAAGAGATGTCAGCAGCGAGTCCCATTGCGAAGTCATATTGGGCACAGTGGACATTTAGAATTGATATCCGGTTGCTTGCATCGAGTATGGGAGAGTGAGGATGGTCATACAAGAGAAAACTGATAGTTGTCCCAGAAGAGGATTCCTGACGTGCTCAGTGAGCTGCCATATGGGTCCAAGCGGAGGTCATCTTGGATTTCACGAAGACGCTCGAGAAGATTAAACGGAGATTCTATTGGGTTGGTTGCCGTCAATCGGTCACTGAGTGGATTGCATACTGCGAGGTTTGCAGCAGAGCGAAAGGGCCCCAAAACCCGAGTCATGGCCATATGAAGCAATATAACTCAGGTGCGCCATTTGAAAGGATCGCTATGGATGTCGCAGGTCCATTTTCTACTAGCAGCTGCGGAAACAAATATGTGACTGGTGGTTATGGATTATTTCAGCATATGGCAGAGGTAACCCAATCCCAAATCAAAGAAGCGGAAACAGAGCCGAAGTGTTTATAAACAATTGGGTTGCAAGGTATGGTGTACCAATAGAGTTACATTCTGACCAAGGCAGGAATTTCGAATCAGCTGTGTTCCAGGAAATGTGTAAATCATTGGGCATTCGAAAAACACGGACACTGCATTGCATCCTCAGTCCGATGGTATGGTGGAACGTTTCAATAGAATCTTTGAGGAGCATTTAAGGAAAGTAGTAGACAAGTAACAATAAGGAGTGGGATACCCGCATACCATTATTCTTGATGGTTTATACCGATCAGCAGTGCATGAGCCAACGGGCCAAACCCCTGCAAAGTATTTTTGGCAATGACCTTCGACTGCCAGCTGATTTGAAATTTGGATAGATGCCGATGCGGAGAGAAATGTCAAGAAATCCACTGCTATCTTGGAAGAAGAGCTGACGATCAAGATTTATAGTAACAATATGAAAGCCAGATACGATAAGCAATTAATTTGGAAGGGTTTCAGAGGAGATTTAGTGCTGTTATACAACCCACCACCTAAAAAAGGGTTTGTCCCCGAAATTGCAGTGTATTGGGAAGGCCCATACAAAGTTGTAAAACGATCAATGATGTAGTGTACCTAGGTCTGCCACCCTCCGGTTTTGGACCGGAGACTCCGCATTTGAGGTTGGTGTCTCCGGTCCTCCGGTTTTCGGACGTATTTCTTCGGATTTAGGGGAGTGTTAGTTCAAACTTAATATTTTGCGCATAACTTTCTGAGGTTCAGTATTTGTTATATTTATTTCAATAAAATAAGTCAGAAAAATACACATGTATCAGATATTGCGCGGCTCCAAAACGAATTTCATGTTTTAATTTGATAAACTTGAAAATGTAGTTTTGGGCGACCTTGAGCGATACTGAGTCACCTTAAGAGCAGACTTAATAAACATTCATAGGACACTGGAATTGGAACAAAGAATAAACAAATTGTAATCGGATAACCGAATCATATGCGAACATTCTTTATAATAAATAACTAAATGTAAGGCGCGATAACCTCCGAAGAGATCTAAGGCCGAGCTTCTCTTCCAATTTGCGTCGTGCTCTCTCTTGATTTTTCCCTACAAATTGGCCGGACGGGACCTACATGTTTTATGCCGACTCCGAACGGCATCTGCAAGGCAGATGAGTTTTCACTGAGAGCTTTTCATGGCAGAATACATCCGAGCGCTTGCCAGACACTGCCGAGGGCGACCCCGCTTGAAAAATTTTCTTCTAATTGAAAAATCTTATTTCTAAAATTTTGATGTTTGCTTTGCCCGGGAGTTGAACCAGGGCATACGTGTGATAGGCGGAGCACGCTACCATCACACCACGGTGCCGCCATTCTTTATACCGACAGATATAAAAATTTCCGTAGAATATAAAAATTCGCTGAAATATATTAACTGAACAGATGTGTAATAATTAACTATTATTTTATACAAAGGTAAGTTTTACGTATCGTACATACATATGCGTGGACCTATAGATGCAAACTGTGTTGTACAGCCTTTTATTGTTATCGCAGGTACAAGTATGAACGGAGATACTGAGCCTCAACAGAAAAGAAAAAATATGATTGTGTTTTTTCAACAGTCGTGGCTAGAAATGAGAAAATAAGCAAAAAGTGGATTCGCAAGTCGATGAAAAACATGCGAACTTATTTTCTGTAACTTAAGTTTATACAGTATCTAAGCACGGATAATGGAAGTGAAAATCATCACGTTTGGCCGGGTTG
>JARSSU010047589.1:0-18792 GCA_029619165.1 Eurosta solidaginis
AAAAGTTTATTGGTATGGTTAACTATTACCATAGATATATTTCACAATTAGCCGAATTTACTGGAGTTATATATGATTTAATTAATAAAACAAGTAAAAACCGAGACAAAACTCTAGTTTGGGATGATAAATCTATTAAAGCGTTTGAATGCATTAAAGACAAGTTTGCATCTAAGGTCTTGTTAAATCATTTTAGCAAAGATGCAAAATTAACTTTAACTGTAGATGCATCCAATACGGCAGTCGGTGGTGTTCTACAACAAAATTTCAACAATAAGTCTGAACCTCTCGCATTCTATTCGAAGAAACTTTCACCAGCTGAAATGAAATATAGTGCTTTTGATAGAGAGCTATTAGCAATTTATCTTAATATTAAACATTTTCGATATCTATTAGAAGGAAGAGAATTCACTGTGTTTACTGATCACAAGCCCTTAGTTTTTGCTCTAAATTCAAAAACTGAACGTAGTCCACGACAAACCAGACATCTTGAATTTATTGCACAATTTACAAATGATATTCAGCATATTACTGGACAAGCAAATGTAGTAGCCGATACTTTATCTAGGGCATTTGAAATAGAAGCAATTCAAAATTCAGAACTTAATTTTAAAATTTTAGAAAAGGAACAGCAACAAGATGATGAGCTAAACAATCTTGTATCTCAACAATCATTTCAAAATTTAAAATTAGTTAAAATTCCTGTTTTAAATTTCAATATATGGTGTGAATCATCCGGAGATTGTCCTAGACCGTTCGTTCCAAATAATTTACGCAAAACAGTATTTGATAAGTTACATGGGATAGTGCATCCGGGTACTAAAGCCACTCGCCGTCTAATTATAAAAAAATATTTTTGGCCAAACATGAATAAAGAAATTAATAGATGGTCCAAGGAATGTATTAGTTGTCAAAAATCTAAAGTTTATCGACATACGAAGTCACCAGTTAGTAAAATTTCAATACCGAACAAAAGATTCGAACATATTCATTTAGATATTGTAGGACCTTTACCTATTTCAAAGGGACATCGCTATATTTTGACTATTATCGATAGATTCACACGTTGGCCAGAAGCATACGGATTAAGGGAAATTTCTGCAGAAACAATTGCAAATAAATTTTTATGTGAATATATATCTCGGTTTGGTGTACCTCTAGAAATAACTACTGATCAGGGTGCTCAATTTACTTCAAAATTGTTTACAGAATTAACAAAGTTATTAGGTAGTCATCAAATTACAACGTCAGCTTATCATCCTCAAGCGAATGGCATGGTAGAGCGATTTCATAGGCAATTGAAATCTTCTTTAATGGCTACAAATGGAACCAGAGATTGGTATGGAGAGCTACCTCTAATACTGTTAGGTTTGCGATCAACATTTAAAGAAGATATTTCGGCTACACCGGCTGAAATGGTTCTTGGACAAAATTTAAGATTACCCGGTGAACTTATTGTTCCAACATCTGAAAATTCATCATCAAATGAAATTTTGGGTAAATTACGTGAAAAATTTAGAAATGTTCATTCGAGTTTAAATCATCATAACTCTAATGTTGGTTTTTATGTTCCGAAAGATTTGCAAACATGTAAATTTGTTTTTGTTCGTTTAATTAATAAGCGTTCTTTACAACAACCGTATGAAGGTCCATACAAGATACTTGAAAAAAACAAGAAGTATTTTAAAATAGAAATTGATAATGAGATCAAAACTATCCCGATTGACAGGCTAAAACCAGCGATTATTGAAACGTTACCTAACAACTCTAACACTCATCACAATAACATTAAAACAAAGAAGAAAGTCACATTTAATTTATTTAATGTTAATTCTCTGGAAGGGGGAGTAATGTAGGGTTCTTATTTTTATTTAACTTTGTGTTTAAGTTACTTTGAAATTTGTATTTTAATATGTTCCATCAATATTTTAATTTTCAATTTTGATATTTTAATTTTCAAAAATTTTCAGTTGGATTCAATTTTTACCTTCAAGAAGTTATACTCTTTATATGTGAATATTCTTAATAAAAATATAAATAATAAAAAAGGATACTACAAATATGTCTTCTTTTCTATGTGCTTCAGACCATTTTTGCCTCATGGTAATTAATATTTACCTTTAGTTGTTTTATATTTTCCTCTGTGTCACCATAAGACGAAAGCAGGTAATTTTCCAAATGGGCCAATTTTTCATCCATTGTTGATAATTTCTGGCTTTGCATTTTTCCGTAGAGAAATTGACGGGTAACTAATTTTTTTCCAGATGAACCAGGAGAATCTTCGATAAAAATGAAAAAATAATGTGTTTGGACATTTTTTTAATGTATCTTTTTTTACCCCAGCCGCACCTGTCCGCAGCTGATTTTCATCAGAACCATAAGAAAAGACTACCCACTATTAAAATGCATAAAAATTTTGAGGCGATCGGAGGCGATAATATAACTAAAATGCTTTTGAATTAAAAAATGAACAATATTTTTTCAAGAAAACGCAATATGCTTAAAAGCTTCAAAATGGTGGGTCTTTTA
Organism: Eurosta solidaginis; assembly: GCA_029619165.1. Taxonomy (NCBI): domain Eukaryota; kingdom Metazoa; phylum Arthropoda; class Insecta; order Diptera; family Tephritidae; genus Eurosta; species Eurosta solidaginis. The sequence continues at coordinate 2,530 of JARSSU010047589.1, forward strand.
TTATGCTAGGTTGACGATTTCTTCAACAATAATGATATTTACCTGAAGCACTCGAATCCATGTTGTTTACCTTGATAACTGTCTTAAAAGTAAAAATATTGACGTTTAAAAATGGGTTACTTAAAATACGTAAACAGTAAAAAATCGAAAGGTGGGAGAATAATAAGTTTCGACTAGCGGCAGGGGCACCCCGGTTGTCTATAAAGCCGAGAAGACCGGTTGATTATCGCCCGGTCTATTGTAAACGTAGAGCGATTTTGGATTTTGTATTTGCACCAATTTTAAAATTTTCAATTTTGGCCGCATAAATTCGTAAAATCTACCTATGTGCGGCGATTAGGGCAATAATCTCACACAGTACTTCATCAAGAAGTGTTATGGGAGGCAAAAAAGCTCTAGAATAACTTCGCTCAGACCGTAACAGGGTAAATGTTTAAATCTCTAAGAGTAGGTATTTGAGTGCAGAGAGGACATTTTCCATTTTTTTTAGTAATACGCTCTTTTACACAGTCAATCCCAAAAGTTAGTACACAGAAAATATATTTGCAAATTTGTTTAGTCGTAGTGAAAAAAGGCAGCACTATCACTTAGCTGGAAAAAAATAATGTGCACTTAAGTTCTTTCAATCAATTTTAATCCTAATGAAAATGTAGTGCAATAAAAATTAAGTGCACTACCTTCAACTATGCTACAGCTTCCTGATTTTTGACAGTTTTTTTCACAACTTTTTGAAGGGTCAATTCAGAAAATTGCAAATGAATTTCAAAAAATAAAATTTAAGTTCATAAAATTACAATTGTAGCTCAGCATTTATATTCTTACTTCAGAAGTGAAAATTCTGCACCAAAATTGTAATTATCTGAACTTTTATTGCCTCTTTTTTAACTTAATCTGAAAAAGTTTAGTGATCCTGAGAATTGTTTTTCCATATCCGGCGCGTTGATGGCGCAGGAAAACTTATTTCATACATCACTCTCTACTTGAAAAATATATTTTACTGTCCTTTCTCCTTTTTACTCTCCACTACGTTTTTTCTCCCGGTTTTCTTCCACTTGTAATCTTTCTTCCATACTAGATTTGTGCATCTTTCATAACATTTTTTAGAATTAGACGGTCCTGCTTATTTTTCCGGAAAGACAAGTTTCTCGAGTAATATACTAATCAAGAAGGTACCGCCGTGCCAATTTAAAAGCAAGTCGCATCATAAAAAGATTTTTTAGAATAAGTCGGTCTCTGGTTCACTTTACGCAAAATAGGAGTCCCATAGATAAAGTTAGTCAAAACGAGTAAGGAAGGCTAAGAGCGGGTGTAACCGAACATTACATATTCAGCAGCCAAATTACAGCTTGCAAAACTTTTAAATTACCTTCTTTTAAAAGTGGACGTGCCACGCCCATTGTCCAAAATTTTACTAATTTTCTATTCTGCGTCATAAGGTCAACCCAACTACCAAGTTTCATCGCTTTATCCATCTTTGGTAATGAATTATGGCACCTTTTCGGTTTTTCGAAATTTTCGATATCGAAAAAGTGGGCGTGGTAATAGTCCGATTTCGTTCATTTTAAATAGCGATCTGAGATGAGTGCCAGGAACTTACATACCAAATTTCATTAAGATCAAAATTTACTCAAGTTATCGTGTTTACGGACAGACGGACGGACATGGCTAAATGAAATTCTTTTTTCGCTCACATCATTTTGATATACAGAAGTCTATATCTATCTCGATTAGTTTATGCAGTTACGGGGTCCCGTTATGTGAACAAAATTAATATACTCTGTGAGCTCTGCTCAGCTGAGTATAAAAAGAACCCTTGTACCAAATTTTAGGTAAAACGATTAGATTTTTTAAACAGTCCACCAAAAAGAAAGAAAACGGAATCTTTACCATTCAGTTTCCCTTGAACACACAGAGAAAATTTTATCAAAATGGTTCCAGTCCAGTTAAGGAGTATGGAACTCAGTAAAATACATCCCTAACAAAGATTGTATATTAAAATAAAAAATCTTAGAAAGAAAAAGACACCACTTCCGCTTACGCAAGAAAACCAAAGTCTCGTGTTTCATTTCATGTTAACTTTTATCCGGGAATTCAGCTCCAATTAATCGTACAAATTCAAGTTTTTTCACAAAATTAAAGTTTTTTGTTCTCTTTTACCATGATATGAGAAAAACGCATACTAACAAAATAACAACAATTACTCGGTAAGCTGATCTATCAGCGTATGAGAAAGCGAAACTTTTCATAAGTCTTTACTATTAATTTATTTGTACAATAGTAATAAGGTATCTTCCTATATTTTCTCATATTTTTTGAGTTCGAAACCATGCACAATTTATTTTTCTTTGGAGGGGGCCCGCGATTTAGAGGTACTATGACATTTTTTTTAATACAGGAGTCTTTAGTTGTTGCATGTGCAATTTTGAAGCCGAATTTCAGAAGCAACGAAAATCTGCATTTCGTTTTAATATTATAATGAAGTGTGAAAAATAAAAATCTATATATATAAAAAGAAAGGCTAAAATGTGTGTTAGTTGGTCGCCGGTGTTTGAAGAGATGCGTCGGTCGATTTTGTTCAAACTTTCACACAAGTTGTGTAAACCTTACGCGGTGGTTACTACAGGTACAGGGTCTCGAGATATAGGCCAAAACGTGGGCCAGTGAATGCCTAGACAGTGTTTATACAATATGGATATCAAATGAAATCTGTTGATGAGTGCTTTGGTACAGAGTAATATATTATCCAGAGACGGACTGGGACTGGGATTAGGACTAGGACTGGGACTGGAATAAAATACATACCACCCTCTGGGACAGGCAATATCGTCCGATATCTCTCCTATCGCCAGCGGCAAAGACGCTTGAAGCCATTTTGCTCCCTTATTTCCAAGCAAATTTGCAGCTAGCCTCACATCAGCATGGCTTCAGAAAAACTCCATAGCACTACCACCGCGCTAAATGCCATTAGCACCCAGATAAATTGCGGTTTAAATCAATACCCCTACCATAGAACAGTACTCATAGCGCTAGACCTATCAAAAGCTTTTGATACGGTCAACCATGGCTCGTTACTGCAAGACCTGGAAGGGTCTACCCTTCCCTCATGTCTTAAAAGGTGGACGGCAAATTATCTGGGTGGTCGGCAGGCATCGGTGCAATTTAGAAACGAAACATCAAAACCAAGGAGAATTAAACAAAGGGTGCCACAGGGTGGTGTCCTATCCCCACTTCTGTTTAATTTCTACATATCTAAGCTACCTTCACCACCGGAAGGAGTCACAATCGTTTCCTACGCCGATGACTGCACAATATGGCCACAGGCCCAGGCCCAAAGATCGATGCGCTATGCAATAAAATAAACGGCTACGTCCCTGATCTCTCCAGTTTTTTCGCCTCGCGAAATCTGGCATTATCACCGACTAAATCTTCCGCGACCTTATTTACAACATGGACGTCCCAAATGTTGACCATTTTGAACATCCACGTCGATGGCACTACGCTACCGACTGTCCTACACCCCAAAATCTTGGGTGTGGACGTTCGATCAGGATCTACATTTTGGTGAGCACGCAGCCGCAATCGTTCCGAGAATTCAGAGCCGTAACAAAATCCTCAAATCCCTCGCTGGCAGTACCTGGGGAAAAGATAAAGAAACGCTCATGACTACATACAAAGCAATTAGCCAGCCGATTACGTGCTACGCGTCACCCGTATGGTCGCCAAGCCTAAAAATTACTCACTGGAAGAAACTGCAGGCCTGCCAAAATACGGCTCTCAGAATCGCCACGGGTTGTCTTCTTATGTCCCAAAACACCATCTGCATAATGAGGCGAGAATACTCCCCATCAGGGAGAGAAATGAGATGCTGACCAAACAGTTCCTGTTGAATACCCAGAAAGCTGAGCTTCCCAACAGACATCTGATTGATGAACCAGCACCGCCTAGGGGCTTAAGGAGTCATCTCCGTAAGCATTTTGAGGAAATACGGCACCTGAGAACCCAGCCGTATGAAGCGAAAAAACACAAGCAGGTCCTTGGTGAACTCCATAAAAAGGCGTCGGACCTTTATGCCGGGAATTGCCCGGTGAAGCCAGTACTTAAAGAAAACTATCCAAAACTCGCGGAAGAGGAACGCATACTCCCCAGGGAAACGCGTGTCAATCTTGCTCAACTTCATTCTGGATACTGTAACAGGTTAAACTCTTACCTATCCAGAATCAACCCCGATATACAAAATGTATACCCCGCTTGCAATGTGTCCCCACATGACACCAACCATCTCTTTAATTGTAATGTGGAACCAACGCCTCTAACACCCCTTTCCTTATGTCCACCCCTGTTGAAGCGGCAAGTTTCCTTGGACTCTCGTTAGAGGATATTGATGACAACTTGTGATCGGTCGCGGCTATTAGGTGAGGCGAAGCATTGCTACAACAACAACAACACACAACAACAGGCAATAAGGGATGCAGAAGAATGAGAAGGAATTGAGAGAAGAGAAAAGAGAGAAGGAGATTGAGAAAGAGATAAAATGAGCCGAAGATGGAGATAGATGAAGCGAAAAAGACGAAGGGAGGAGTGAATAAAAGGATTAGGAAAAAGTGAAGAGGGGGAAGGGCAGAGTCAGACGGAAAAACTTATTAAAATGTTTGCAGATAGGCCAAATTTAGGGCAGGACAACGTCTGCCGGGTCTTCTAGTATATATGTAAAATAATTATCAAAATTGCACTGAGTTATCGTAATTCATAGTTCTTCTGAGCATTTTTGTTCGTATTTCAAATTAATGGTGTAGTCAATTTTAAAGAAAACATACATGCATACATATCTTCATATAATAGGCTATCTTTTTAAGTTTTTTTTCTTAATTTTTAAAAGCATATGTCAGTACATGTGTGTATATCTGTAGATATTTATATGTATATGAAATATTTTCTTCTTTTTTATTGGCCTTAAACTTAACTTATGCAAACGTAGACAATTTTGTTTTTACATCTTTTATCCTTCTCTATCTTACCACTTCAAAGTTGATCCTTTTCAAAATCTCCATATACATACTACAATAGGGAGGGTCGAATTATCTAGAATGCAAATACCATTTAGGTATTGGATTCTTTAATTTACCCCATTAAATTTTGTAGGCAATTCTTTTCAAATGTTAGCGGCTATTAAACGGGAATAATGCTAAGTAGAGTGTACGACGTTGTATGTAGTCAAAAAAGTAGCGTGAACACTTATTTTGTATGAGTACAAACAATAAAACAAAGTAAAAAGATGATAAAAAATTTTAAGGACTACCTTTATATAAATGGACCAAAAAATAGAAGGCAATTTTTCCTTTAATACAGACATAGTCTTGTTGAATTTTGACTAAAAAACTTTAACAATAGCTCTTGTAAAAGAATTTTGGGGTTTAAAACTATAAAGGTGGAGCGCAATCTTTCAATTTAAGCCAAACCATGTACTTGAGATTAACTAATTGATTATTTAAAATTTAAACACCATCATTTTTTTTTAGGAATACCAGGCACGTATACGCGAACATTCGAACGTACGAATGTTTGCCGATTTTTCCTTTTTTCAAGAATTGTTGATCCATATCAACGAATGTGTCATACAAACAGGAACATCAGTACCTTGTTGTCAGCCAGAAACATGAATGTGCCACACTTATTTTTATGGCTCAACTTTGTGTGATTGAATTGTACATTCGGGAAAATGGCATTGCAAATTATTGGGGTTTCCATGTACGTAGGAACCTCTAGATTTAAGTAGAACCTAGAGAATCTAAAGGGTAATCCAAAGAGGCTTCTAACATAAAATAGGAAAAATTGCACATTCATGCTTCTGGCTAGCGGGCGACGATATTCGATTTTCACTTTTGTGCCGAGGTAAACAATACAATACGCACTTTGTTTTGTTAAAAAGAAGCTATTTGCACGCAAGCATATCCGTACTACTAGAAAAGACGGGCACCAAAGGATATACGCACATTTCTTTCTTCGTATGATAAAGGGGAGTTACATACACACAAGTGAAACTAATATGAGTATAGTAAAAATGATTTTGAGAATTGGCAAAAATTTACGTTATTAAAAATTCTTATATTTACAGATAATAGTTCAAAGGAACTCTAGGTTAGGTTGAACTGGCCGGTCCATGAGGACCTCACATAAACTGAATGAGTCCATAGTGTTACCAGAAGTTAATTTACCGACCAAACTGAAAAACCCTATCAAAAACCAGGATCTATGTCATAAAATAGCTCCGCCCTCTTGGCAAATACCAGAAGCTTTCTAGGACTTATGCCACTTGCTGCTTCTAGATCTGACAGCTGTATCACATAGCTGGAGTCTTAGCCTGGCAAGCGCAGGGCACGAGCACGGAACGTTCTCGGTCGTTTCCTCTCCAACCCGCACTTCCTATATCTGCTTCCACAGACCAAGCCTAATTTCAAGGCATGCGATGCCAGAAGGCAGTGTCCGGTCAGAATACCCGTCATGAGTCTACAGTCCTCTCTTTTTAATGATAGAATCAGTTTTGTTAATCTAAGTTTGTAAGACCTAGACATAATCTCCGATACTTTAAGCCCCGCGTTTGAACCCACGCCTTTCCCGCTAGGTCCATCATGAGAATGAATACTTTTGCAACAATATAGCACTAATTGAAACCAAGGATAGACACATGAAGCGGCCGTCGTGGTGTGGTGGCGTGCTCCGCCTACCTTACCGAAGATCCTGGGTTCAAGCCCGGGCAAAGCAACATCAAAAATTTATAAACAAGTTTTTTTAAGCGAGGTGGCCCCTAGGCAGTGATTTGGCAAGCATTCCGAGTGTATTTCGCTGCTTCTCAATGAAAATTAGTCAGCCTTGCAGAGGCAGTTCGGAGTCGACATAATAATACGTTTACCACAGCACATACTTTTTCGTCTTTCTAGTTATCTAGTCCTCTAGGTAGCCGCTAAACATCCGTTTAGCGGTGAGCTAATGTGAGAAGGCGACAACCGGCTAGGCCACTCTGACATTATCGTTTTAAGGGCTAGCCGGGGGAGATCTCATCGGCCGCGTCTGTACACCTCTAGGTGCGGCTGCAAGCGGGGCGTCTGTCTTGGAGCAAGCGGCTCGCTATATAAACGTGCCAAGTAATATTTTCACCCCCGCTGAGCGGGTTGTGCGCTGGGCTTGGGACCCGCCACGTAAAACCATACTCCAATGAAATATAACAACAAGCCTCGGATAAATACACTCTCTATTGATGACGACCATGGCAAACGTTTGAAGGACAATGAATTGAGGGCATGCACCTGGAACGTCCGCTCCCTGAATGGGATTGGTGCAGATGCCCGGCTGGTTGATGTCCTCGTCAAAGCAAAATCTGACATCACCGCCATCCAAGAAATGCGTTGGACGAAGCAAGGAAGAAAAAAGATCAAAAATTGTGACATATATTGGAGTGGCCATGCGAATAAGCGCAGTTTCGGCGTCGGATTCGTGGTGGGAGAGAGACTTTGTCGCCAAGTGCTGGCGTTCACGCCTGTGGACGAGCGTCTCGCCGCTATCCGAATAAAAGCAAAATTTTTTAATATATCATTCATCTGCGCACATGCGCCGACAGAGGAGAAAGACGATGAGGTGAAAGACACTTTTTATGAACAATTAGAACGCACATACGAGCACTGCCCCCGTCATGATATAAAAGTCGTGCTTGGCGACTTTAACGCCAGGGTGGGCAAAGAAGGTGTTTTTGGCCCTACAGTCGGAAAGTTCAGCCTACACAATGAAACTTCTCCTAACGGACTGAGGCTGATTGACTTTGCCGGTGCTCGAAACATGGTCATATCAAGCACGAGGTTCATGCATAAAAAGATACATCAAGCTACATGGCTGTCTCCTGATCGAAATACTCGCAATCAGATCGATCACGTTGTGATAGACGGACGGCATGCCTCCAGTGTTTTAGATGTGCGCACGATCCGAGGACCTAACATCGATTCGGACCATTATCTCGTTGCAGCCAAAATACGCACCCGCCTCAACGCGGCTAAAAACAAGGAACAAAAACACAAGGAAAGCTAGACGTCGAAAAGCTTCGATCACAACAGACTGCCAATGATTTCGCAACTCGACTCTCACACCTGCTCTCTGAGGGCATAACTCATCCTGAAGGAATACAGGAGCAGTGGGAGCATATCTCCAAAGCACTTCGTACCGCCGCCGAGGAAAAAATTGGTTACCGGCGGCCACGAAAAACAACTGGTATGATGAAGAATGCCGCGTTGCAACCGAAAGAAAAGACGCTGCCTACAGGGCTACGTTAAAAGCGAGCGCGACAAGAGGAGTGTGTGAACGCTATCGTGAGTTGAAAAGGGAAGCGAGACGCCTTTTCAGGAAGAAAAAAGCAGAAGCAGAAAGGCGTGAGTGCGAGGAGCTTGAGCTGCTAGCCACCAGGAATAACGCCCGAAAATTCTACCAAAAAATACGGCGACAGACGGAAGGTTTTAAGACCGGGGCAAACTCCTGTAGGAATGAAAACGGCGACCTTGTAACTGATGTCCAGAGAGTGCTTAGATTATGGAGGGAATACTTCTCTGCTCTCCTAAATGGAGGCAGCAATTCACCGCGCAGAGATGAAGAACCCGATCCCGCAATCGATGATGATGGAATATATGTCCCCCCCGCCCGATTATGACGAAGTTAGAATAGCAATAACCAGATTGAAAAACAACAAGGCCGTGGGCGCTGATGGATTGCCTGCGGAGCTATTCAAGTTCGGCGGCGAGGAGTTGGTAAGGCGCATGCAGCAGCTTCTTAGCAAAATATGGGCGGACGAAAGCATGCCCGACGGTTGGAATCTAAGTGTTCTTTGCCCAGTCCACAAGAAGGGGGATACTGCAAAATGCACCAACTATCGTGGAATCAGCCTTCTTAATATCGCATATAAGGTCCTTTCAAGTGTATTGTGCGAAAGATTGAAGCCCACCGTGAACCGGCTGATTGGACCTTATCAGTGCGGCTTCAGACCTGGTAAATCTACCATCGACCAGATTTTTCACAATGCGCCAAATCTTGGAAAAAAACCCGTGAAAAGAGAATCGACACACATCACCTCTTCGTCGACTTTAAAGCCGCCTTCGACAGCACGAAAAGGAGCTGCCTATATGCCGCTATGTCTGAATTTGGTTTCCCCGCAAAACTTATACGGCTGTGCAAAATGACGTTGAGCAACACCATCAGCTCAGTCAGAATTGGGAAGGACCTCTCCGAGCCGTTCGAAACTAAACGAGGTTTCAGACAGGGTGACCCCCTATCGTGCGATTTCTTTAATTTGATGCTGGAGAAAATTATACTAGCTGCAGAACTTAACCGCACTGGAACAATATACTATAAAAGCGTGCAATTACTGGCATATGCTGATGACATTGATATCATCGGCCTAAACACCCGCGCTGTTAGTTCTGCTTACTCCAAGCTGGAAAAAGAAGCGGTAAAAATGGGTTTGATGGTGAATGAGGACAAAACGAAGTACCTGCTGTCATCGAGCAAAGAGTCAGCGCATATGCGCCTTGGCAACCACGCTACTGTTGGCAGCCATAATTTCGAAATAGTAAAAGACTTCGTTTATTTGGGAACCAGCATCAACACTAGCAACAACATCAGCACTGAAATCCAGCGAAGAATCAATCTTGCCAATAAATGCTACTTTGGACTAGGTAGGCAATTGAAAGTAAAGTCCTCTCTCGGCGAACGAAAATCATACTCTACAAGTCACTTATCGTACCCGTCCTGCTATATGGGGCAGAAGCATGGACCATGACAACAGCAGATGAAGCGGCTTTGGGAGTGTTCGAGAGAAAAGTTCTTCGAAAGATTTATGGACCTCTACGCGTTGGCGATGGCGAGTACCGAAGAAGATTTAATGATGAGCTGTACGAGCTATACGCAGACATCAACATAGTCCAGCGAATTAAAACGCAGCGGCTGCGCTGGCTAGGCCATGTTATGCGAATGAAAGATGATGCTCCGGCCAAGAAAGTGTTTCTATCGGAACCCGCCTATGGAAGCAGAGGTAGAGGGCGGCCCCCACTCCGTTGGAAGGACCAGGTGGAAAACGATTTAAACTCCCTTGGTGTGACCAATTGGCGCCGGTTGGCGGAGCGAAGGAGCGACTGGCGCGCCTTGTTGGACGGCCATAACCGTTTAGACGGTTAAGCGCCAATTAAGTAAGTAAGTTATCTAGTCCAGAGAAGTTAGTAATTAGGATGCATTTTTAAGGGCCATGATATAAACTTTATTAGAATATGACCGCAATTGCTGATAAGATCTGCTACTAAAGCTATTCCCGTAGCATCAAGTCAAAGAAATCTCAGAGCCACCTTGATTCCCACTGACTAGGGAAGGGAAAACCGGAGCCATACGGATTGGATAATGTAGCTCAGCTCATAAGCTTTGTAGGGACCTCAGTATAGGCAAAGCCTTTTCACGTTGTCAGAAAGCTAATTTGAAATAAACTAAGTTCGTTCTGTTATCGTCGGTCTTCTAGGGAAAAAAAAGAGGACACCACGATATAATTGGTATCAATAAAAGGCGAAGGCTTTATTGAATATCGTGTAAAGCCTTAACATGTGTAAAACCTTAACAGAGCGTACTTTCCTGATAATAATAAGAGTTCTTAGCTCGAAAGTTTGAGATACCAACTTCACCAACTTAACCTCTCTATCGTTCCCATCAATATTCTATATCCTGATACCCATAGAAGGCTGATACTTAGGTGTTCGGGTATCGTATTAAGATATCTGCGGCATTTAGCCATCGATTATCCACTGTCGACAAATGTTTCCAAGCATTTAGTATAGCCTGCTTGTCCGAACAAGTATGTACCTCAGACCTACGATTCCTGAATTGTTGACAAGAGATTCCTAAATTTCCAGGAACGAATGTACATATCCACCCTAATATGCATACACTTATACATTTATGTGTTTATATGCAAATAAATGTTTTACTTCAGAATATTCATATGAGGCAAATAATAAAGTTGACTTTTTGTTACCATTTTTCGCCAAAACTTTGCAAATATAGGGACATATAAAGGTAATGAGTTAGTACCTGTGTTCTTTTTCAAGTAATAGTAAATCTGTATACCACAGTTTTTTATAATACTTAATTTTTCAACCTTTTCTTGCCTCCTACGATAATGAATAAGTTTTACCGGTGATACTTGCTTTATGAGCTGCATATTTATACGTCTGTACTGAATATGTAAATATGTATGTAAAAATATAAATTTCTGGGCTATATAAGTATATATTTGAAGTTCTTGTACGCAACTTAAACTAGTTACAAAACTTAAAAATTTGCAAGTGGTTTCAGAAGAAATGTTAAGTATTAAAGTTATTATGACTTTTTGCGCTTACTTCTTATGAAAACTTGAGTTTAAGCATCAAATTGTGGCTGCTTGTTCAGTTGAGTGCTTGATATATAAAAAGAGCAAGGAGAGTATAAAGTTACTCGGTTACTTACATAAAAAGGAGAAAAAACAAGTAAGGAAAGTTAAGTTCGGGTGTAACCGAACATTACATACTCAGTTGAGAGCTATGGTGGCAACATAAGGGAAAATAACCATGTAGGAAAATGAACCGAGGGTAACCCTGGAATGTGTTTGTATGACATGTGTATCAAATGAAAGGTATTAAAGAGTATTTTAAGAGGGAATGGGCCATAGTTCTATAGGTGGACGCCATTTAGGGATATCGCCATAAAGGTGGATCAGGTTGACTCTAGAATTTGTTTGTACGATATGGGTATCAAATTAAAGGTATTAATGAGGGTAGTAAAAGGGAGTGGTGGTAGTTGTATAGGTGGTCGCCTTTTCGAGATATCGGCATAAAGGTGGACCAGGGGTGACCCTAGAATTTGTTTGTACGATATGGGTATCAAATGAAAGGGGTTTAATGAACATTTTAAAAGGCAGTGGGCCTTAGTTCTATAGGTGGACGCCTTTTCGAGATATCGCCATAAAGGTGGACCAGGGGTGACTCTAGAATGCGTTTGTACAATATGGGTATCAAACAAAAGGTGTTAATGAGTATTTTAAAAGGGCGTGGGGCTTAGTTCTATAGGTGGACGCCTTCTCGAGATATCGCCATAAAGGTGGACCAGGGGTGACTCTAGAATGTGTTTGTACGATATGGGTATCAAATTAAAGGTATTAATGAGGGTAGTAAAGGGGTGTGGTGGTAGTTCTAAAGGTGGTCGCCTTTTCGAGATATCGGCATAAAGGTGGACCAGGGGTGACTCTAGAATGCGTTTGTACAATATGGGTACCAAACAAAAGGTATTAATGAGTATTTTAAAAGGCAGTGGGCCTTGAGTTCTATAGGTGGACGCCTTTTCGAGATATCGCCATAAAGGTGGACCAGGGGTGACTCTAGAATGGTCGTTTGTACAATATGGGTATCAAAACGAGAAAGGTGTTAATGAGTATTTTAAAAGGGACGTGGGGCTTAGTTTCTATAGGTGGACGCCTTCTCGAGATATCGGCATAAAGGTGGACCAGGGGTGACCCTAGAATTTGTTTGTACGATATGGGTATCAAATGAAAGGGGTTAATGAACATTTTAAAAGGCAGTGGGCCTTAGTTCTATAGGTGGTCGCCTTTTCGAAATATCGCCATAAGGTGGACCAGGGGTGACTCTAGAATATGTTTGTACGATATGAGTATCAAATTAAAGGCGTTAATGAGTATTTTGAAAGGGCGTGGGGCTTAGTTCTATAGGTGGACGCCTTTTCGAGATATCGCCATAAAGGTGGACCAGGGGTGACTCTAGAATGTGTGTCAAATATAAAGGTATTAATGAGGCTTTTAAAAGGGAGTTGTGGTAGTTGTATATGTGAAGGCGTTTTCCACATATCGACCAAAATGTGGACCAGGGTGACCAGGGTGACCAGGGGACCAGGGTGACCAGAACATAATCTGTTGGATACCGCTAATTTATTTATATATATTAATACCACGAACAGTATTCCTGCCAAGATTTCAAGGGTTTTTTATTTCGCCCTACAGAACTTTTTCATTTCATTCTACTTAATATGGTAGGTGTCACACCCATTTTACAAAGTTTTTTCTAAAGTTATATTTTACGTCAATAAACTAATCCAAATACCATGTTTCATCCCTTTTTCGTATTTGATATAGAATTATGGCATTTTTTAGGTTTTCGTAATTTTCGATATCGAAAAAGTGGGTGTGGTCATAGTCCGATTTCGGCCATTTTTTATACCAATACAAAGTGAGTTCAGATAAGTACGTGAACTGAGTTTAGTAAAGATATATCAATTTTTGCGTAAGTTATCGTGTTAACGGCCGAGCGGAAGGACATACGGTCGACTGTGTATAAAAACTGGGCGTGGCTTCACAGAAATAAGTTATCGTCCCAGAATCTAAGCCCCTATCAAATTTCACAAGGATTAGTAAATTTTTGTTCGACTTGTGGCATTAAAAGTATCCTAGACAAATTAAATGAAAAGGGCGGATCCACGCCCATTTTGAAATTTTCTTTTATTTTTGCATTTTGTTTCACCATATCATTACTGGAGTTGCATGTTGACATAATTTACTTATATACTGTAAATATATTAAATTTTACTCAAGTTATCGTGTTAGCGGACGGACGGACGGACGGACATGGCTCAATCAAATTTTTTTTCGATCCTGATGATTTTGATATATGGAAGTATATATCTATCTCGATTCCTTTATACCTGTACAACCAACCGTTATCCAATCATCTGTGTGCTCTGCTCAACTGAGTATAAAAAGAGAGAGTAAAGTTATAAAATCATTCAAATGAACGCGTAAGGGGATTTATTGCTCATGTAGTAAGCAAATCTAAGCGTATGTCAGGAATAATTGCGCAAGTTTGAAACTTACATACTCAATATCGCGTAAAATTTTCAAAGTATATAATTGATGATACCAGCAGATACTTCCATACTTCACAACCACTTCCATCCTTCAACGGAAACGAATATTATGAGCTCCTACTCGAACATAAACAAAAGACCTGTTCTAAACGAACCGCCGCTTATGAAATTTCTTTCATATAAGCAAACATAATAAAATTATGTTCGATATGAAAGTATAATAAATGAAGTACAAGGCAATTGGTAAACGTGGTTGTCAAGGCCTGGTGATGGTTGTTGTTGTTGTTGTTGTTGTTGTTGTAGCGATAAAGTTGCTCCCCGAAGGCTTTGGGGAGTGTTATCGATGTGATGGTCCTTTGCCGGATACAGATCCGGTACGCTCCGGTACCACAGATCCATTAAGGTGCTAGCCCGACCATCTCGGGAACGATTTATGTGGCCACATTAAACCTTCAGGCCATCCCCTCCCTCCCCACCCCCAAGTTCCATGAGGATCTTGGGGTCGCCAGGGCCTCGTCTGTTGGTGAAACAGGATTCGCCGCAGATAGGTGAGGTTGACAAATGGCTTTGGAGAAGCTATATATTGCGCTAGCAACCGGAAAGGTTGCGCTACACAGCCCCTTGAATTGGTATTTTAGTCGCCTCTTACGACAGGCATACCATGCGTGGCGATGGTCGAATGCGTTTGTAAAAAGTCCGTTCATCCCACTCTTGGGAAATGGCTTTTGAAGAGATTTACAAGGTATAATCGAAACAGCTGATGCCTTGTCCGTCCTAATGTCGAGTTGTTTAAACTTTTTCCGAAGCAATTAATAAAATTATGAACTTTCAGTTGGAGCCAAAACCACGTTAACATATTCTATACACTATACGCTGAAAAGTTAAGTTGTTTTTTTTTCGATATTTTAAGAAAAAACTTCGAGAATTTTTTAACCAAATTATGCAAAAAACCGAAAATTCCACGAAATTTTACAAACTTATATTTATAGTTTTCTGAATTTTTTGAATATGCAAGTTATAGGTTTCTCTAAATTTGCATTGATTTGTGACAATCTTTTTTGTCCTTAGAGAGTTTCACTTTTTCCATTAAAAAATTAAAATTTAAATCCCCCTTCAGAAGAAAAACTGTCAAGTAACAATGCAACTTTGACAGACCTACATATAACTGGTACTTTGTCAAGACTAAAAATGATTGGGATACAATACTTCTTTCCCAAGAAATTCCAAATATTTTCCAAATTTCCAAAATTTTTCGAAAACGTTTTTGAGAAAAGTTAGTTTTAGTTACAAAATTCATAAACATTTTTCTAAGAAGATCATAAATAAAAAGTTTAAATTGAAGAAATTTGAAATAAAAAATCCACACCCTGTTTTCTGTTGGGGTGGGCCATGATTCAATTACTAGAGGTTTGTTTCTCCAATGATGACAAATCTTTGACACTCCCAAATGGAAAAATCTAGACGGGTTGCTTTTATGAAGTAAGGAAAACGGGGAATAATTTAATCCCCTTCAGCGAAAATTGTAGTAGCAAAGTATCTTTGGTAGCATATTAGTAGTGATAATAAATTTTTAAATGCTAGAAGTTTTTGGCGAAATAATTCATTTTCTACTAAATATTTCGTGAATTGATAAAGTTGTTAGTTTGGTCATTCTTTCAGAAATTGGTTTGAAGAATGCCGTAAGTTAGAATTTTATTCAAAAATCTCAAGATTTGTTTCAAAAACTTCCTATATGAGCATAAATTCAATGCATTTTGTCATAAGAGGGAGTTAATGAAAAGCATTCTGAGATGAAGCGTTCTTCAATCTAACTCTAATATAGGGCGGTTTTGTGAGAAATCCTGATTTGGGAAATTTTTGAAAAATATTTTGAGATAGCACGATTTTGAACAGGCAGCCGACATAGGGTGATAAGCTACTTAGCAGCCGCAATGACTGACAAAAACAAAAATAAAAGAAAATGGCTTATTGTCTTAGAACTTTATATTCCTACCTTGACTTTGACAAAAGAGTTAAGCTTTTGTGCGGTCCTGCTACACAGGGAGTATTCACCTTTTTTATTTTGGAATTTCGGAAAGCTCTTTTCCGTTAAGTATTCATGGAAGCGTTCCGGATAAACCGTTAATTTAGAATATTCGGAATACGTTCATTTGATAGTACCTCACGAGATCCAAATATATCAAATAAGTATATAAAATATATTCCAAATATAAACCGATTCCCCCAAATTCTTAAATGGAGACGAAAGCTCCGAACATATGGAATTAATAGAACAGAAGGTCGACTTTTAATACACGCCCCAAAAATTTCGGGAGAAACGTCAAGACGCGTATTGAGCTCGAT
>JARSSU010047590.1:0-13792 GCA_029619165.1 Eurosta solidaginis
CCCTCCCCTGCTCGAAGCGTCTTTGTTAAACTCGCAGCGTCATTGAGCTGTTTGTCCACTTCCAACATCTTCGCCTCTACACGTCTTTGTTATACTCGCAGCGTCATTAAGCTGTTGTCCACTTCCAACATCTTCGCTTCTACGCCTATACCCTTGTCGTTTTCTGCTACTTCCAGGCACTCGAGCACGTTTTCTACCTGTCCTGCTTTTAGTATATTGCAGTTTTTCTTAGGGCTCTCACCTTATGGATTTGCTTGTGCACCTCTGCCACTGCGCCCTTGTCCCCATCTTTTGCCGCTACTATCAGGTTCTCGAGGCCCTTTTCCATCTCCTCTGCTTTTAGGGTATCGGAGATATTGTCCTGAGGACTCCCCTTTTTAATTCGCATAAAAATACTTCCTGCACCCCTGGATATTTTCATAAGCTGCGAGGAGTATATATTACTGGTCCCACTTCACGGTTGGGATACATGAAATCCCTTCCAATCCCGTGTTTGTATATTCGTGTTCTGCCGCTGCAGCATGTTAAGCGTCTCATCCGCTTCCACCATTCGGGGTATCTAAACCTTGGCCTTTGGTATCGTGGAGATCAGGGCTCTATCCACCACCTTGAACCTTGCGCCTTCTTGTTTTTGAAGGTCTGGAACAACTCTCCGCAGCCATTAAAATGTCGCCTTATTGGTGCAGATCATCAGTTTAACCCTATTGTGCCATCCAGCTGTTTCGAAGGCTGGTAGCCGTCTGGTTGCTTCATCATGCATCATTCTGATCATGATACTGATCAACTGCCCTTCTACGGATCTCCACCTTTCGGTTGACATCTGCCCATCGCAATTGACATCTGCCAATCCAGTAGTGCCACAGTCAGGGACTGCTTCGCAACTTCGCTCATTTTCTTTTCGGTGAAGACCGGAGTTTCAGCGTTAGCTCTCTTTAGTATCATCGAGTGAACAGGAGTATGATTGTTATCTCCCTTTAGCTTATTAACATTCCTTCTGCGTCTTAAATGTAGTCTTGTTCGTTTCAGCCGATCGCTGCCTCTTGCCTCTCGGTGCTTCTTCCTCTTCGATGCAAAATTGATGGTTGCTCGCAGCAAAGTTTTCGTCAGTGAATTGTCTCCGACATTCTTCCACTGTCCCACGAGCCCATGCCAAGCGGTCGCTCTCATCGTTGCTTGGGTGAACCACTGAGCCCAAGCGCTGCATAATGCAGCACGATATTTTGAGAGGATTCTCTTAAGCTCTCTATTTCGTTGTTCCTGTTCTAACGTTAGTTCTTTGTTCGGGCTAGTAGATCGCTCCTTTACCGTCTGCACACTATCATTGCTATCTGGATCCGAACCATTGCTTATAGCGATTTCCTCCTCGCCGGCTTGCGACACGATCCCGTTTCGTTTTCACCCTTACTTTGTTTCAAAGTTTTTGAGTTCATCTCGATCGTACGACCACATGCCCGACAAGGCGGGCTCAGAGGTCTAATGTTTGAAATGGAGATAAAAACAGTCCGCCACAACAGCGCTCTTGCTGCGGTAAGGCCGTCATTATTTCCCGAGGCTGCGCGGTATCGGGAAGGCTATGCTCAGATAAAGTCGAAAATACCCCCTGGCTGCAAATCATCCAATTGACCCGGTCCGCATAACACCTTATATTAGGAGCTTGGCAATTCTTGGTCACGGACATCGCACCACCCTCCCATGAAGCGAAACGGCGTAGATGCAGGCCCTAACCCCCTCAGCCTCATAATTGGGCGCTATGGAGTTCGGCTAAGCCCTCACACCAAGGTGCCTGTTATAGTGTGGGCAAGCTGGTGCTAGTTTGAAATTGTTTTGGTACGTTGAGATGTGGTGTATTCAAAATATATTAGCATTGACAACTAAGAGAGAGCAATTCGAAAATTAAATAATGGGGGTGTTGTGTGGATTGCAAGGCAGGAGATGTACGAGTACTGTAGTTTCGGCTACATTACGATATTTGGTCAAATTGTGTTTTTCTAAGCAGAGCGATTTCAGTCACAAAATACTAATTGCGAACTAGTATTTTCTGGCAAGGTTGGTGTTTCGGTGGTGTTCCTATTTTACATATATGTGTACATATAGGTATGCTTCTTCTGTTGCACGATTTTCTGTGCTCGCTATTTTTATACTCAGTTGAGCAGAGCTCACAGAGTATATTAAGTTTGATTGGATAACGGTTGGTTGTACATATATAAAGGAATCGAGATAGATATAGACTTCCATATATCAAAATAATCAGGATCGAAAAAAAAATTTGATTGAGCCATGTCCGTCCGTCCGTCCGTCCGTCCGTTAACACGATAACTTGAGTAAATTTTGAGGTATCTTGATGAAATTTGGTATGTAGGTTCCTGAGCACTCATCTCAGGTCGCTATTTAAAATGAACGATATCGGACTATAACCACGCCCACTTTTTCGATATCGAAAATTTCGAAAAACCGAAAAAGTGCGATAATTCATTACAAAAGACCGATAAAGCGACGAAACTTGGTAGATGAGTTGAACTTATGACGCAGAATAGAATATTAGCAAAATTTTGGACAATGGGCGTGGCACCGCCCACTTTTAAAAGAAGGTAATTTAAAACTTTTGCAAGCTGTAATTTGGCAGTCGTTGAAGATATCATGATGAAATTTGGCAGGAACGTTACTCCTATTACTGTATGTACGCTTAATAAAAATTAGCAAAATCGGAGAAGGACCACGCCCACTTTAAAAAAAAATTTTTTTTAAAGTAAAATTTTTACAAAAAATTTAATATCTTTACAGTATATAAGTAAATTATGTCAACATTCAACTCCAGTAATGATATGGTGCAACAAAATATAAAAATAAAAGAAAATTTCAAAATGGGCGTGGCTCCGCCCTTTTTCATTTAATTTGTCTAGGATACTTTTAACGCCATAAGTCGAACAAAAATTAACCAATCCTTTTGAAATTTGGTAGGGGCATAGATTTTATGACGTTAACTGTTCTCTGTGAAAATGGGCGAAATCGGTTGATGCCACGCCCAGTTTTTATACACAGTCGCCCGTCTGTCCTTCCGCATGGCCGTTAACACGATAACTTGAGCAAAAATCGACATATCTTTAATGAACTTAGTTCACGTGCTTAGTTGAACTCACTTTATCTTGGTATGGAAAATGAACGAAATCCGACTATGACCACGCCCACTTTTTCGATATCGAAAATTACGAAAAATGAAAAAAATGCCATAATTCTATACCAAATACGAAAAAAGGGATGAATTTGGTAATTGGATTGTTTTATTGACGCTAAATATAACTTTAGAAAAAACTTTATAAAATGGTTGTGACACCTACCATATTAAGTAGAAGAAAATGAAAAGTTCTGCAGGGCGAAATAAAAAACCCTTAAAATCTTGGCAGGTATTACATATATAAATAAATTAGCGGTATCCAACAGATGATGTTCAGGGTTACCCTGGTCCACATTTTGGTCGATATCTGGAAAACGCCTTCACATATACAACTACAACCACTCCCTTTTAAAACTCTCATTAATACCTTTAATTTGATACCCATATCGTACAAACTCATTCTAGAGTCACCCCTGGTCCACCTTTATGGCGATATCTCGAAAATGCGTCCACCTATAGAACTAAGCCCCACGCCCTTTTAAAATACTCATTAACACCTTTCATTTGATACCCATATCGTACAAACATATTCTAGAGTCACCCCTGGTCCACCTTTATGGCGATATCTCGAAAAGGCGAACACCTATAGAACGAAGGCCCACCCCCTTTTAACAATACTCATTAACACCTTTCATTTGATACCCATATAGTACAAACAAAGTCTAGAGTCACCCCTGGTCCACCTTTATTGCGATACCTCGAAAAGGCGTCCACCTATAGAACTAAGGCCCACTCCCTTTTAAAATACTCATTAATTCCTTTCGTTTGATACCCATATTGCACAAACGAATTCTAGAGTCACCCCTGGCCCACCTTTATGGCGATATCTCGAAACGGCGTCCACCTATGGAACTAAGGATTACTCCCTTTTAAAATACTCATTAACACCTTTCTTTTGATACCCATATTGTACAAACAAATTCTAGGGTCACCCCTGCTCCACCTTTATGGCGATATCTCGAAACGGCGTCCACCTATGGAACTAAGGATTACTCCCTTTTAAAATACTCATTAACACCTTTCTTTTGATACCCATATTGTACAAACAAATTCTAGGGTCACCCCTGGTCCACCTTTATGGCGATATCTCGAAAATGCGACCACCTATACAACAACCACCACTCCCTTTTAAAACCCTCATTAATACCTTTAATTTGATACCCATATCGTACAAACACATTCTAGAGTCACCCCTGGTCCACCTTTATGGCGATATTTCGAAACGGCGTCCACCTATAGAACTAAGGCCCAATCCCTTTTAAAGTACTCATTAACACCTTTCGTTTGATGCCCATATTGTGCAAACAAATTCTAGGGTCACCCCTGGTCCACCTTTATGGCGATATCTCGAAACGGCGTCCACCTATGGAACTAAGTATTACTCCCTTTTAAAATGCTCATTAACACCTTTCTTTTGATACCCATATTGTACAAACAAATTCTAGGGTCACCCCTGGTCCACCTTTATGGCGATATCTCGAAACGGCGTCCACCTATGGAACTAAGGATTAATCCCTTTTAAAATACTCATTAACACCTTTCATTTGATACCCATATCGTACAAACGCATTCTAGAGTCACCCCTGGTCCACCTTTATGGCGATATCTCGAAAAGGCGACCACCTATACAACAACCACCACTCCCTTTTAAAACCCTCATTAATACCTTTAATTTGATACCCATATCCTACAAACACATTCTAGAGTCACCCCTGGTCCACCTTTATGGCGATATTTCGAAACGGCTTCCACCTATAGAACTAAGGCTCACTCCCTTTTAAAATACTCATTAACACCATTCGTTTGATGCCCATATTGTACAAACAAATTCTAGGGTCGCCCCTGGTCCACCTTTGTGGCGATATCTCGAAACGGCGTCCACCTATGGAACTAAGGATTACTCCCTTTTAAAATACTCATTAACACCTTTCATTTGATACCCATATCGTACAAACGCATTCTAGAGTCAACCCTGATCCACCTTTATGGCTATATCCCTAAATGGCGTCCACCTATAGAACTATGACCCACTCCCTCATAAAATACTCTTTAATGCCTTTCATTTGATACACATGTCATACAAACACATTCCAGGGTTTCCCTCGGTTCATTTTCCCACATGGTTATTTTCCCGTATGTTGTCACCATAGCTCTCAACTGAGTATGTAATGTTCGGTTACACCCGAACTTAACCTTCCTTACTTGTTTCCCTTGTTTTATTCTGCAGTGTGTGTAAGGCTGAACGGTTATCCGCAAACCGGTTGGTTGTACATCCATACATATTACGATAAATTTATATGCATGCATACACACATATAGGTATTAACAAAAGTTTTTCCCTGGGCGGGTAGTTGGGTTTCCGTGTTTCTATTCTTGGGACGATTTCCTTTGGTTGCTTTCATTCAAAACCACCACCATTTTCAATATTCAACTCTAGTTTATGACTTCATCCACATATCTATTAATATATAGGTAGGTACTTCCACTGATGTTCAGTTTTTATTTACATTTTTTGAGCGTTCTTTTTTGTTTTTTGTAGGTATATTTTTTTTTAAGTTCCCCTCGCACATTTTTTGTATTTCCTTTACCCGCCCATCCCCTTTTTGTTTCCCACCCTTACTGTACTTCTTCCTCTCTAGTGATTTCGTGGTGGTTTCTATTTGCTGTCTAAAACTAACGGTCATTTATAGGACACGACTATAAATAAACAGCTTCGGGTGACTTTTAAGACCCATATTTGTATGTTTATAACAGAAACTATAGTAAAAATAAAAATGCATACCTACATGTGTATGTAAGTCTACATAAATGTATTTGTACTCTTACTTCAAACATACGCACATAAATAAATCTTACAATCTTTTAAGCCGAGTAACCCAGCAAAAAATGGCGTAATAGATAAAAGAAATTAAGGAATCGGACGCACAGTAGTATAACGCATGTGCCCAAACATATGTACATAAAGTCTACCTATATACATATGTCTACATATAAAATTCAAATTATATATGTATGCTCGGCTTACGTACTGCACGGATCGAGCGATCTTTAACCAAATTTTAAAACACTCTAAAAATCATTTCAATATATAAAGGAGCGTGGCACCTCCCATACAATGCAATCTTTGATACTGCAAGCTGTGAAAGTATTCATGGTAGAACATTGAAATCCAGAAAAGAGTTATATCAGGGGCCCTATTCGCTAACTGTGTGTTTTAAAAAGTACACAAGAATTGTGTAGACTTTGAAATTCTGATTCTGTAAAGCAAAACTGTGAACAAAAAAACTCACTGATAAAAACTTCGTGAGTTTTCTTGGCAGCCAGTGTAGGTACACTATTCTGACATTCAAAACTCATACGCACTGTTGCAGAATGACTTTTTTGTTTTCATGGCGTTTGATGAATATTTTCTCACTGACATAAGACTTTTACATTCAGCGCTCATTCAGCAAAACAATGTACACAATAATTTACAGAATCGCATGAAAATTTAAAGTGTAAATTGTGTGTGCAAATGAGTTTACAATGAGTGTACATTTTTCAGTTTTGCACAGTTACGGAATTGACCCCCAGGTCAACCCCCAACACCACAAAGAAAATGTAGGATGGGGAAAAGGGGGCGTGGCACCTCCCATACAAATGGAATATTTTATACTGCATATCTCTGATATAGTAATGGTAGAAAAATGAAAATTGGTAAGGAGCTCTATGACGTTAAGTCGTAACACCTCCAATAATACATATGCCGAATTATGGAAAAGGAGGCATTTTCCTACAAATGGGATTTTTCACTATTATGGCTGCCGCCCAAACTTGGGTTATTTTAACAACTAAAGTTTTACTGCAACGTTGGGATTGGCTGTTATTCTTTTTGGACGTTTAGTAATCTGACACCGTTAAAAAGTTTTTTTTTAACTTCTGTCTATTTAAATAAAACTCAAACAGGAACCGGCAAAACATTTTAATAAATATATTAGCTGAAGTAAGAGCAAAAAAATCGCGGTGGTAGTTGCTTCCTCAGAAATCGCCGCTACCTTAGATGTGGTGGACGCACAGCTCACTCCGCATTTAAACAACAACTGCCGCTGCAAATATCTGATACATGGATTTGCAATATAAGCAAAAGCACAGTCCAAAGGGATGAGTGCACCATGGCTAATTAACTGTCGCCGGAAGCTTTAGAACAAACCCTTAAGTTATTGAGGAATACTGATCATCTAATGGGTATGTAGGGTTTTTCTCTAGGTAGGTAGGTGAAATGGCTGCGACCCTGGTCGCCCAAGTAGATATTTAATGCCGTTTTGATGCCACGTAACTCGTCTAAAAACCTACGGAACGTTACGGTCAATGTATTACAACCAGCCAGAGTTTTTGATAAAATTAAGAATATTCGGGACTGCTATCACAGATAACCCTCTGAGATCTTCTAGAAACGGGGTTCCAAGGAACCGTATCCGGGCTCTAGCTAGACCCGGGCATTTATACATAAAGTGTTCTACTGTCTCCTTGGCATTTGGATCTTTGCAGCTTCTGCAGTAGTCGTTATACGGAATGCCCATCTTTTCCGCATACGTAACTACTGCCCAGTGACCGGTGCAGACTGCTATCAGTTTGCGTGTGTTAGCCCTGGATTTGATCAGAAGAGTTCTCGTCCTCTTTCCATCACAGTTTGGCCAAATGGATTTTGATATTGCATAGGTGGTGATGTTATTCCACTTTGTTTGTGCTTTCTTCAAGTAGAAGCTTTGGATATTCCCCTTGGCTACTGTTAAGGGTATGCCTACTTCGACACTGGTTATTTCCTCGTTCATCTCCGATGAGCCCCTTCGTGCTAGGTCGTCGGCGTTCTCATTACCCTCTATCCCCCTATGACCCGGGACCCAGTTAACGCGTAGTTCTAGATTGGTGGATAACTAATTTTGAGTTAATGTGTGACGAGGAAAGCGCTTTTATCGCTGCTTGGCTATCCGACAGGATGCAAACTTTACCAGCTACATTGAAGCCCTCCAGTGATTTTCAGGCTTGGCAAATTGCGAGGATTTCTGCTTGAAACACGCTGCAGTGCGATCGGAGTCTGAATGATACAGACAAATCTAGGGACCCAGAGAATACTCCGGCCCCCACTCCCGATTCCATCTTGGAGCCGTCAGTGTAGATTCGGATGATGACCCTTATACCCGGGTTTCTATTCCACTCGTTTATGCTTGGAATGGCGGTATTACAACCGTACTCAAACTTCAGTTTGCGAGGGTAGTGATCGGTCTCGGTACTACATGTACTATCCGGAGTTTCTTTAGGATACTACTATGCCCTTGCTGAGTATCCTTTCAACACCCAGACTCCCTGAGTCTCAGTGCGGTTTGTGACGATGTACAAAGTATATGCAAGTCGATCGGAAGCAGGTGCAAAATGGGGTCTAAACCAGCTGTAGGGCAAGTGCGTCCTGCCCTATGGCACCAACGCTCGCAGTGCACTGGACTTTTTGCAGGCTGGTGAGTTTGTAGCTCTTACTTAGAGCTTCCCACCAGCCTATGGAACCATAGGTAAGCACCGGTCGCACCACCGCCTTGTGCATCCAAAGTACCATGCTTGGCTTGAGTCCCCATTTCTTACCAAACATTGATTTGCAGGCATAAAAGGCGATGCAGGCCTGCCGTACCCGTTCTTCGATGCATACTTTCCAATTCAACTTGCAGTCAATTGTTAGTCCCAGATACTTGGTACTCGATGACAGGTTTAGTTGCTTTTCTCTAACTTGCTGGAGATTTCTGACAAGTGAAGTGAATGTGTGCTAAAAATTGTCATATCTTTGGCGTTACGTACACAAAAAATTTACTTCTCTACAAACATGAGAGTGTGTTTGAGCGGAGACACTTCAGCAGAAGCCAATCGGTAATGACAAATTTCCTATTTCTATACCACCAGATATTTTATTTCATTTCTTCCAAACTTTTGCGAAATAATGACATTACTGGAAGCTAATATAATTCCAAATATTGAATCTAGTTATACAACCTACATTCGGCTTCGAGAATTGGCAATGTTGGCACCTAAAAATCGGTTTGTTGTTATCATTAATGCTAAAATCCAAGAAAAAACTACCACAGTCCTTGACAACTTATCAATCCATTAATTTAGTCGTGGAAGAATCCCAAGCATTATTCGGTAGAGTTTCTTAACTCCTTGGAGCCGTCAGGAATTCCTCCTCATCGATTTATTCTTATTGAAGGAATGATTTTATCGGAAATTTCAAAAACAACATAATTGTCATGCAAAGATTTCCATTGATACCGACAGAAATACCTTCCCATTTAAAATGCCTCCAGCTTCCTGTTAGGTTGACTTTCACAATGAGTTTTAAGCGGTGATTAGCCTTATTGCTTTAAATGTATGAAAACATTATTTGAAGCAATTTTTTATTTATAATTTATTTAATAATTTGGGAACAATTTAAACAATGTGACATCAGGACGGACAAGGCGACAGCTGCTTCGATTATACCTTGTAAATCTCTTCAAAGCCTTTTCTCCCGGGAGTGGGAATTGAAACCCGCACTCCTACGATGGTTGAAGTGTTGCAAACCCATTCAGCCACGTCATGCCTTTGTTATAAACCTTATCCCAATTTCCTTCTTTGCATATTTTCTTTATTCATAGTCCATACTTCGATTGGCATCATATGGCAAAGTTGTGCGTTGGTAAGGCGGTTTCAAAGAAACTTGGTGTTGATTTTGTTCTATTTATAGAACTACAACGAATTAACCAATGTTGTCTATTTGTATGATTTATTAAGAGGGGATTATCCTTATTGCTTTAAATTTGTGAAAACATTTATTTGAAGCAATTTTTAATTTATTTAATAATTTGGGGAAAATTTAAACAACTTGACATCATGACGGACAAGGCGAAAGCTGTTTCGATTATAACTTGTAAAGCCCTTCAAAGCCTTTTCTCCCAGGAGTGGGATTTGAACCCGCTCTCCTACGATGGTTCAAGTGTTACAAACGCATTCAATCACGTCATGCCTTAGTTGTTGTAAACCTTATCCCAATTGCCTTCTTTGCATATTTTCTTTACTCATAGTCCATACTTCGTATGGCATCATTTGGTAAAGTTGTGCGTTGGTAGGCAGTTTCAAAGAAACTTGGTGTTGCTTTTGTTCTATTTATGGAACTACAACGAATTAACCAATGTTATCCTTTGTATGAGTTTTTAAGCGGGGATTACCCTTATAGCTTTAAATATATGAAAACATTTTTTTGTAGCAATTTTATACTCAGCGTGCTTTGCACACAGAGTATATTAACTTTGTATAACGGTTGGTTGGACAGGTATAAAGGAATCGAGATAAATATACACTTCCATATATCAAAATCATCAGTATCGAAAAAAATTTGATTGAGCCATATCCGTCCGCCCGTCTGTCTGTCTGTCCGTCCGTCCGTCTGTCCGTTGACACGATAACTTGATTAAATATTGAGATATCTTCACCAAATTTGGTACACGAGCTTATCTGCAACCAGAATAGATTGGAATTGAAAATGAGCGAAATCGGATGATAACCACGCCCAATTTTTATATATATAACATTTTGGAAAGACAAAAACCTGATTATTTAGTAAATAATACACCTAGAATGTTGAAATTTGACGTGTGGATTGATATTGAGACTCTTGATAAAAATTTGAAAAAAATTTTTAAATGGGAGTGGCACCGAACACTTGTAATAAAATCAATTTTACAAATATTATTAATCATAAATCAAAATCGTTAAACC
Source organism: Eurosta solidaginis (assembly GCA_029619165.1). Classification (NCBI taxonomy): domain Eukaryota; kingdom Metazoa; phylum Arthropoda; class Insecta; order Diptera; family Tephritidae; genus Eurosta; species Eurosta solidaginis. Next base: position 10,949 of record JARSSU010047590.1, read on the forward strand.
TATCTTACAAAATTCGGCAGGGAGGTTGCCCATACTATAAGGAATGCTTTGAAGAAAAATTAATGAAATCAGTTAAGGAGCACCCCCACTTTTATATAAAAGATTTTTAAAAGGGTCGTGGGCGAATAAAACAAGCTATATCTTTGCAAAAAAGAGCTTTTTATCAATGGTATTTCACTCCCAAGTGGATGGTTAAGAAATTTTCTATGTTTCGGGAGCCATAACTCGAAGAAAAATTAACGGATCGTAATAAAGTTGGGCACACAGATTTTCTTTATAGCAGGAAATATTTCTAGAAAAAATGGACGAGATCGGTTAAAGACCACGCCCACTTTTATATAAAGATTTTTAAAAGGGTCGTAGACGAAAATAATAAGCTATATATTAGCGAAAAAGAGCTTTTCAAATTAATATGGAAACCAAAAAAATTTTTGAAAATGGGTGTGGCACCGCCCCTTTTATGACTAAGCAATTTTCAATTATTTGGGAGCCATAACTCGAAGAAAAATTAACATACCGTAATTAAATTTTGTACACATATTTTCCTTATAGCAGAAAATATTTCTAGTAAAATGGACGGGATAGGTTAAAGACCACGGCAACTTAGGTATAAAACAAATTTAAAACGTTTAAAATGGTCGTAGACTAGAATAATAACCTAAAACTTAGCAAAAAATAGTTTTGTTCAATGATATTTCACTTATCAAGTTTTATTGTAAGAGGAAATGGAGAGACATTTTTTTTAAACGGGCGGTGCCAGGTGTTATGTAGAAAAGTAATTTATCTGAAATGAAATTTACAATTGAAACTCACGCTGAGTATATAATGTTCGGTTACACCCGAACTTAGACACCTTTACTTGTTAATTTATAATTTATTTAATAATTTGGGGAAAAATTTAAACAACGTGACATCAGGACGGACGGGGCGGCAGCTGTCATGGTGTCTGAGAACTCGGGGGTCGGAGAACTCGTATTTATAGAAAATACAATGGATAAGTATGCCTACTTGAGTATACTAAAAGAAAATTTGGCAAAGAGCGCGCGAAAGCTAGGTATAGAATCCGAGTATCGTTTTCAGCACGACAACGTCCCCAAGCATATTGCCGAAATTGTTCGCTTGTGGTTCTTATATAACACTCCCCACACCTTAAAGACAACCCACAATCACCGGACTTAAATCTCATAGAACTTCTATGGGATTATCTTGACAGAAAGGTCAGAGAACGCCTTATAACATCAAAAAACTTACCAAAGGAATTTATAAAGGAAGAGTTTGGAAATTTGGTCCTGATGTTACAAAAAAATTGGTACACTCAATGCCAAATCGGCTTCAAGGAGCCGTAAAGTCCAAAGGAAGACAAACCAAATATTAGAAATTAGTATATTTCATTATTCAATGTGACGAACACTTTTGCCCACATAATGTATCACCTATTTTACTTAAATCGTATTTATTTAAAATACTGAAGCGTTGATTAAAAGGTTTTCAGTACTATAACAAAGCTAATACATTGTAATAACTAATAAGATTTGATTTAAAATATTTCAATAAATTTATGGGCGTGGCATATTATTAAAGAGCACATACGTTAAATGACGAACACTTTTGTCTATATGTGTATTTGAAGCAATTTTTAATTTATTTAATAAAAAAAATAAAAAAATTTAATACTTTGGGAAAAATGTAAACAACGTGACATGAGGACGGACAAGGCTACAGCTGTTTCGATTATACCCTGTAATATCCATCAGTAAAGCTCAAGGACAGTCATTACCTGTAGCAGGAGTCATATTACATACTCATGTTACACCCATAGCCAAATATAAGTAGAATGCTCCTTGGAGCCATCAGTAATTCCTCCTCATCGATTGATACTTAAAAGAGGGTCCATAATGATTACGCTTCGCAATTGGATCCTCCGCGCTTATGTAATGAGATAAGGCTTATATCATTACAAAACTTATAGCGAATGTCAGTGGATCAATGATTTTATCGGAAAATTTCGAAAACAACAAAGTTTTCATGCCAAGGATTCCATTGACACCGACGAATATAAAGTTGGAGAACAATCATTAGCTGTAGTAGGAGTCAATCTTACCAACTCATGTCATGGTCAAGATGCTCCGTAAATGGCTCATCGAATAATATTTTTATAATAATATCGTTTATCTTATGGTTTTCAGCAATACCTAAATTCGCAAATACATAACCTTAAAAGAAGTATAAAATTAGTTTTATTTATTTTGCATATTATGAAAAGCAGAGAGCCTACATAAATTTGGGTTTTTTAAAGGCCAGGTATCTTCGACACGCTTTATAACGGCCGCTACTTAAGGCTTGGTTTCCTCAAAAAGCGGTACCGTTGTGTTACGACCGCTAAAGCGCAGCCGGCATACTCACCGTTTTCAGCGGAACCACTTTGTTGGAAACTACGAACAGTTAAGGCTTGGTTTCCTCGGCAGCGGTGCCGCTATATAGCGGACGATTTGAAAAATTTAATTCTGCATTTTTGTGTGTTTATTTTAGTTTTTCACTATTTTCTTTAAATAAATGTACAAGAAAAAAATTCAATTCAAAAATTTTGTTTTTTATAAATAATTTCAGACGCCGACTATCGTTCAAGGCACTCAGACGTCGTTTTTTGTTTTCGCAATAAGCAAATAGTTGCGCTAGCACTTGTTAGTGTGTTAACGTTCCGTTAATCTTTTTGTTTTGGGAGTGAGCGCGGTGGTGGTTGGCAAGTACAGCTGAGCTGCACTTGCGCTTGGCCACACTGGCCGGGTGTTGCCAGCCGGAGGGGGGCGGACTTACTCCGAAAACTTGATGATGTCTTCAACACGC
>JARSSU010047591.1:0-30364 GCA_029619165.1 Eurosta solidaginis
TCTAAAGTTATATTTTGCATCAATAGACCAATACAATTACCATGTTTCATCTTTTTTTTCGTATTTGGTATATAGTTATGGCATTTTTTTCATTTTTCGTAATTTTCGATATCGAAAAAGTGGGCGTGGTCATAGTCGGATTTCGGCCATTTTGTACACCAATACAAAGTGAGTTCAGATAAGTACGTGAACTGAGTTTACTAAAGATATATCGATTTTTCTCAAGTTATCGTGTTAACGGCCGAGCGGAAGGACAGACGGTCGACTGTGTATAAAAACTGGGCGTGGCTTCAACCGATTTCGCCCTTTTTCACAGAAAACAGTTATCGTCCTAGAATCTAAGCCTCTACCAAATTTTGCAAGGATTGGTAAATTTTTGTTCGACTTATGGCATTAAAAGTATCCTAGACAAATTAAATGAAAAAGGGCGAAGCCGCGCCCATTTTGAAATTTTTTTTATTTTTATATTTTGTTGCACCATGTCATTACTGGAGTTGAACGTTGACATAATTTACTTATATACTGTAAAGATATTAACTTTTCTTTTAAAATTTGAATTAAAAAAAAATTTTAAAAAGTGGGCGTGGTCGTTCTCCGATTTTGCTAATTTTTATTAAACAGACATATAGTAATAAGAGTAACGTTCCTGCCAATTTCATCATGATATCTTCAACGACTGCCAAATTACAGCTTGCAAAACTTCTAAATTACCTTCTTTTAAAAGTGGGCGGTGCCACGCCCATTGTCCAAAATTTTACTAGTTTTCTATTCTGCGTCATAAGTTCAACTCACCTACCTAGTCTCATTGCTTAATCCACATTTGGTAATGAATTATCGCACTTTTTCGATTTTTCGAAATTTTCGATATCGAAAAAGTGGGCGTGTTTATAGTCCGATATAGTTCATTTTAAATAGCGATCTGAGATAAATGCCCTACATACCAATTTCATCAAGTTACCTCAAATTTACTCAAGTTATCGTGTTAACGGACAGACGGACATGGCTCAATCGAATTTTTTTTCGATACTGATGATTTTGATATACGGAAGTCTATATCTATCTCGATTCCTTTATACCTGTACAACCAACCGTTATCCAATCAAAGTTAATATACTCTGTGAGCTCTGCTCAACTGAGTATAAAAATATCAGAAAACCCCCTTATCTGAACGATCGGTTGTATGGGATATATATTATATGTAGCTCCGATCGAAGTGATTTTTACAGGAAATCTTCTATGATATATTAGAATATATATCACCAAGTTTCACGTTTTTATGTTGGAAAATAAGGGAGAAATGGCCAAAAGTCTTTCTATCTGAACGATCGGTTGTATGGGATATATACTATATATAGCTCCGATCAAAGTGACTTTTTCAGAAAATCTTCTATGATATATTAGAATATATGTCACCAAGTTTAACGTTTTTATATTGGAAATTAAGGGAGAAATGGCTAAAAATATTTCTATCTGAACAATCGGTTGTATGGGATATATATTATATATAGCTCCGATCGAAATGATTTTTCATGAAATCTTCTATGATATATTAGAATAAATATCACGGAGTTTCACGTTTATACTTTCTAAATTGCGGCAGCAATGACCAAAATCGTCTTATCTGAACGATCGGTTGTATGGGAGATATATGTTATAGTGGTCCGATCCTACCGGATCCGACAAATGTCTAATATAATACAAAAATACATCCTTGTGCCAGATTTCATTGAGATATCTCAAAATTTGAGGGACTAGTTGGCGTTCGCCCTGATCAATTCGGTATACTTAATGGTGAGTCTATCTTCTTTATCTCTCAACGTTACAAACATCGGACCAAAGTTAATATACCATTTCATGTTCAAGAAAGGTATAAAAATATGTCTATCAAGAACAAAATAAGATAAGATTAGGATATCAAAATCGTCATTTCAGGATTGCTTGATTTCGGGAACGTTGGTATTTGCTTCCTTATCTTCAATGCTGTTGACTGTATAAACTTATAATTGCGTTTGAGTAGGGGGAGATCCACGGGGTATCACAACGGGATCTTTATGGGCCTAAGTGCACTGGTGCTCGCACCGTTGGCCACTCTAACCTAACCTAACATTACTCTAGACTCTGCTCAATATTTTCCATAATTACAAGAATAGAAAATCTACAGGGGTCCTATGTTGTGAAGTAAAATGTGAAATAAAAATGTTCGTAATTAAACCCATCGTGTTGTATCCTACATAAATATATGTATGAAGTTTATTGTAAAAGGAAACACATTCCAAATTTTACGCCTCAAAAAGCGTGTACAAAATATGAAAAGTTATCATAATTTTTCAAATCGAACTAAACAATATAAACTAATTACATATTACGTAGAAACCATTCTCTTTGATATGCAACCAAGGTTGGGCTCAAATTCTCGTTTCTAATTACGATTGTGTTTTTATGAAAAAGGATACGAACGATAACAATCTTAATTTTGCCATAGTTGCGGCCATAATAAAGTAAAAGGACAAATTTCATATTTCCCATGAGAGCGGCGGAGGGATGGAAGTGGGGAAGTTTTTAGAAATGTTTTTTTTTATGTTGAATCTAACTTAACCATAAGTGCACATACTAAAATATATATGTTTGTTCGCCTGCCCAGCAAAAAATAGTGTTGGTGATTACATGAATTACGATTACAGCGTTGCTTGCTGCGATGATTATTTAATATGAGCTGCTTTTAAATCTTCTACAACATGAAAAAGGGGGGCAACATTGTCATTGTCCCCCGTATAGAGTCTATGCCGTAGACTATGGGGCTAGACCTGTGATGAGTGGAAAAATAGGTCCCTTACCAAAGACTTCGTAAGAGGAAATTTACACAATAATATGTCGATTGCTGAGTGGAATATCAACCTATCTCAGAATATTATTCAAAAACGCCAATGTAGTTTGTAAAAATTCATGAAACCACAAATACCCAAAAATGCATTGTAGTCTTAGAGCAGTGACTGGGAAAGCCATTATGGAAAATGTGTGAATGGCTATGAGGCTAGTGACTTCTAAGAATACCATCCTTTCTATTTCAGTTGGAGGTATGCGCTAACGAAATTTTTGCTTTTATTAAATGACTAATGTCAGACAAAATTTAATACTTTAAAAATTTATGATATGCCAAATCGATGCAATTATTTGTAAATTAGCTATTGGATAAACCAAATATATTGCGGCTGTTACTCATAGCAATCTGCTATATATGTATACGGATGGTTCCAAATTAAGGGAAGTGGTCGAGTCTTCTATTTACTATGTCGATCTAGAATACTTATTTCCTAGAATACTATTTTCCTACAGGCCGCCAGATTACTGCAGCGTCTTTCAGGCAAAAATTATAGCCGTGAAGAAAGCAGCTGAAATTTGTAGAGGAAGCTTGCTTAAGCTGCAGTCGCGTCAATATACATATATATTGATAGTAAGGCATCTCACACGGTACTTCATTAAGAAGTGTTCTGGAATGCATAGAAGCATTGAAAAACTTGGCTGAGGCCAGACCGATTATAAAGTTACAGAAGGTAACATAATAGGCCGATGAGTTGGCTAAGGAGGGTGCAACACTCGCTGATAGACGTTCCAATCCGTTTGGAGAAATCAAAGTGAGACACGAGTTGCATATGGTTCATCAAGCAATAAAGGCGTGAACAAAATCGCGGGACTGCAAAATTTTAAATCATATGCAAAGCCTACGATATTAAACTCACAAAGTGGCTCATATCTCTGAAGAGAGAATATTTAAGGCTCACGATAGCCATAATAACTGTACACTGCGTTTTGGCATCACATGCTTATAAGTTAGGCCTTGTCAGTAACCAGTTATTGGGGGCGGCAGAGTTGCCAGACCTCATGGCAGCAATAAAGCAATTGTCCTGACAGCGATTAGGTATCTTCCGTTTGATCGGTAAACAAATTCTGGTAACACCATGGATATATTCGACTATGTGAGGTCATTATTGACCGGACAGTTCAACTTAACCTATAGCAATCGGCTAACTTAAATGAACTCATCATAGACTGAATAAAGAAATATGAAATTATCCATATAACGTGCAAATTTTTTTGTGGGTATCTACACAATGTGAATGGGGATATGAATGCAGATATCGTATGTGTATTGGCTGCGAATACAGAAACAACAAACGGGCGGTAACTACTGTGAAAAACTCATTTGCCACGTATAATAAATCTTTCAATATATAATTTTTAAATTGCCCCAAGTGTAATTTGGCGAACATAGATACTTAAAATCTTGTGTACGGTATGGTATTAAAGACACATTACATATATGTATGTACTAGGGAGGGTCAATTTAAAAATCGCTCATTGCTCTGTGAAAATCGTATTCTAGGGATCAAAAATAAGAAACTTTGGCGAAGGAACCATACCTCTAAAACGAATTCTGATGCTTTGGGTCGAACTTTTGAGTAGGGGCAATTTCAATTCTACCTGCTGTGTCTTGTGGTGGCTTAAAAAAACAACACAGGCAATTTTACGATCCGCAATTGTGTCACAGTGACACCTTCATTTTTTAAAACGGTTGAATAAAAAACCCATACAACTATGTTTACGACATGCAAATGCATCACAGTGATGCCTTGGTTTTAAAAGGGGGTTGTAAAAACGCTAATTTCTAATAATTTTTTTTAATTTCTTTTCTATTACTAAGTTAAATTCATTTTTTTCATTTACATATGTTCTGACTAAATAAATTTCTAAAGAGAAAAATAAACTCCAAAAAGAAACAAGTAAGGAAGGTTAAGTTCGGGTGTAACCGAACATTACATACTCAGTTGAGAGCTATGGTGACAACATAAGGGAAAATAACCATGTAGGAAAGTGAACCGAGGGAAACCCTGGAATGTGTATCAAATGAAAGGCATTAAAGAGTATTTTATGAGGGAGTGGGCCATAGTTCTATAGGTGGACGCCATTTAGGGATATAGCCATAAAGGTGGATCAAGGTTGACTCTAGAATGCGTTTGTACGATATGGGTATCAAATGAAAGGTGTTAATGAGTATTTTAAAAGGGAGTAATGCTTAGTTCCATAGGTGGACGCCGTTTCGAGATATCATCACAAAGGTGGACCAGGGGTGACCCTAGAATTTGTTTGTACAATATGGGCATCAAAAGAATGGTGTTAATGAGTATTTTAAAAGGGAGTGGGCCTTAGTTCCATAGGTGGATGCCGTTTCGAGATATCGCCATAAAGGTGGACCAGGGGTGACTCTAGAATGCGTTTGTACGATATGGGTATCAAACGAAAGGAGTTAATGAGTATTTTAAAAGGGAGTGGGCCTTAGTTCTATAGGTGGACGCCTTTTCGAGATATCGCCATAAAAGTGGACCAGGGGTGACTTTAGAATATGCTTGTACGATATGGGTATTAAACGCAAGGTGTTATTGTGTATTTTAAAAGGGCTTTGGGGCTTAGTTCTATAGGTGGACGCTTTTCGAGATATCGCCATAAAGGTGGACCAGGAGTGACTCTAGAAAGATTTTGTACGATATGGGTATCAAATTAAAGGTATTAATGAGTGTTTTAAAAGGGAGTGGTATGAAGGCGTTTTCCAGATATCGACCAAAATGTGGACCAGAGTGACCCAGAACATCATCTGTTGGATACCGCTAATTTATTTATATATGTAATACCTGCCAAGATTTTAAGGGTTTTTTATTTCGCCCTGCAGAACATTTTCATTTTCTTCTACTTAATATGGTAGGTGTCACAATCCAATTACCTTACCATGTTTCATCCCTTTTTTCGTATTTGGTAAAGAATTATGGCATACCAAGATAAAGTGAGTTCAAGTAAGCACGTCAACTAAGTGCATTAAAGATATGTCGATTTTTGCTCAAGTTATCGTGTTAACGGCCATGCGGAAGAACAGATGGACGACTGTGTATAAAAACTGGGCGTGGCATCAACCGATTCACAGAAAACAGTTAACGTCATAAAATCTATGCCCCTACCAAATTTCAAAAGGATTGGTTAGTTTTTGTTTGACTTATGGCGTTAAAAGTATCCTAGACAAATTAAATGAAAAAGGGCGGAGCCACGCCCATTTTGAAATTTTCTTTTATTTTTGTATTTTGTTGCACCATATCATTAATGGAGTTGAATGTTGACATAATTTACTTATATACTGTAAAGATATTAAATTTTTTGTTAAAATTTTACTTAAAAAATTTTTTTTTGAAAAGTGGGCGTGGTCCTTCTCCGATTTTGCTAATTTTTATTAAGCGTACACACAGTAGTAGGAGTAACGTTCCTGCCAAATTTCATCATGATATCTTGAACGACTGCTAAATTACAGCTTGCAAAACTTTTAAATTACCTTCTTTTAAAAGTGGGAGGTGCCACGCCCATTGTCAAAAATTTTACTAATTTTCTATTCTGCGTCATAAGTTCAACTCATCTACCAAGTTTCGTCGCTTTAGCTGTCTTTTGTAATGAATTAGCGCACTTTTTCGGTTTTTCGAAAGTTTCGATATCGAAAAAGTGGGCGTGGTTATAGTCCGATATCGTTCATTTTAAATAGCGATCTGAGATGAGTACTCAGGAACCTACATGCCAAATTTCATCAAGATACCTCAAAATTTACTCAAGTTATCGTGTTAACGGACGGACGGACGGACGGACGGACGGACGGACGACGGACATGGCTCAATCAAATTTTTTTCGATCCTGATTATTTTGATATATGGAAGTCTATATCTATTTCGATTCCTTTATATATGTACCCCCAAAAGGGGGGACATCAGAATTCGTTTTAGAGGTATGGTTCCTTCGGCAAAGTTTCTTATTTTGATCCCTAGAATATGATTTTCACAGAGCAATGGGCGATTTTTTTGCCTCCCCACAAATCTACCCGGCCTAGTATGTACATATAACATTAAAGTCTGTGTAGTTCCTCGTACGAACATACAAACATATAATTGTATAACGGAAAAAGATTTTTCGGGTGCAGGAAACTAAGTAATACATATGAACGATTGAATTGCTTTCGCTATTAATGAATGTTGGCGGCAGCATAGCAGACTTCGATCAAAATATTCCATGTTCTTTTCGCCCCCCAATTTTTGTCGAAAAAACGTAGTGGTGACGCGTCGTTAGTTTTTCATTTCCTGTGCTTAATTGTGTTTAGTGCAAGTGCAGGAGTTGTGTGTTTGGATTAAATGCATACATACATACATATGAACATATTTGATTACATGTACCTACATATGTTTTAATCAAAATTTATTATTAAAATGAGTTTTTGTAAAGCTTATGAACAGAAGACATACTAGCAAAGTTTTATAAAAATTTTTTGTGTGCCCATATGCAAACATTGATCTACGCTCAGAATCTAATGGAATTTTGAGTTATCCGCATTGAACCGAACTCTTTTGGAAACAGGAAATCTATATACTGACCGTAATACAATGACCCCTACGCTCAGAAGCGCACGTAGTTTTGAGGTGTCCATTGTGGACAGAACTCTTTGGGAAACAGGGAGTAAATATATTGACCCTGACTTAGAGAAAAAGTTAGTAGCGCCGAACTTCAAGAAATCGGTACCAACGGGATGCTAACCCAATGTTTTTCAGTATCTTCAGGAGTATTCTCTTAATGTCAGACATTCGGGCAATCTTACTTATTTTACAGTCTTACACAATCATGTACATCTTAGTCGATACACAAATCTGTCGCTTTTATGAGCTGGAGGATAAAACCCCGGTTCGCATTATCTATATACAAATGCGTCGCTTTGGCAAGGCAGAGCAGAGACTCTTCCATGTAGGTGACGTGAAACTTAATCCCTTCGTGATATGGAGTAGATCTACAACAAAAAGGTGGCAGTGCATCGGGCCCATTAATTATAACAATAAGTATCCGCATAATATAATTTTTTCTCTATGTCGTTATTATAAATATTCAACTTTTTTATAAATATTTATACCTTTCATGAACATGAAATGGTATACTAACTTTGGTCCGATGTTTGTAACGTTGAGAAATATAGAAGATAGACTCACCATTAAGTATACCGAATTGATCAGGGCGACGAACTGAGTTGATATAGCCATGTCCGTCTGTCCGTCCGTCTGTCTGTTTGAACGCAAAGTAGTCCCTCAAATTTTGAGATATCTCAATGAAATTTGGCACAAGGATGTATTTTTGTATTATATTAGACATTTGTCGGATCCGGGATCGGACCACTATAACATATAACTCCCATACAACCGATCGTTCAGATAAGACGATTTTGGTCATTCCTGCCGCAATTTAGAAAGTATAAACGTGAAACTCGGTGATATATATTGTAATATATCCTAGAAGATATCCTGAAAAAATCACTTTGATCGGAGCTATATATAGTTATATCCCATACAACCAATCGTTCAGATAGAAAGATTTTTGGCCATTTATCCCTTAATTTAGAAAGTATAAACGTGAAACTCGGTGATATATATTTTAATATATCATAGAAGATTTTCTGAAAAAATCACTTTGATCGGAGCTATATATAGTATATATCCCATACGACAGATCGTTCAGATAGAAAGATTTTTAGCCATTTCTCCCTTAATTTCCAATATAAAAACGTTAAACTGGGTGATATTTATTCCAATATATCATAGACGATTTCGTGAAAAAATTATTTCGATCGGATCTATATATAATATATATCCCATACAACCGATCGTTCAGATAGAAAGATTTTTTGCCATTTCTCCCTTAGCTTCCAATATAAAAACGTGAAACTTGGGGCTATATATTTTAATATATCATAGAAGATTTCCTGTAAAAATTATTTCTATCGAAGCTATATATAATATATATCCCATACAACCGATCGTTCAGATAAGGGGGTTTTTTGCCATTTTTTATATTTATCTTAAAATCGTTTAGGAATGTAGGTACATCTGTTCACTATATATTTCTTATCTTATACAACGCATGACATATTTGGAGATTACGGATGTGATACGATTATTGTTCAGCCCCATTCATGAAAGGTATGAAGTCTTCGGTACAGCCGTCCCGTCCTTACTAGGTTTTGCTTACTGTTGAGTTCTTTTAAAATAGATTTCAAATACATATCGATTACTAAGTCCAAAAAAACTGAAAAAAAATTTCAAACAGGTAAATACAACCTAGAGTCTTGGGGATTTTAACTTTAATGTACATACTTCTCAAAAGCTTCAATAGAATATGTGTATGTTTGCCTTAATAACCTAATAGCAAAATCGCATTACTAATTTTTAAATAGTTCAAAATCAATACAAACATTTGTCAATTACTTTTCATATCTGAATTTCAAACCTATTTAGGAAGTTTTACTCAAATGGGTCAAGCCGCAATCCTCAGTGACAATACCTAGGTGAAAAGTCTTAGAATCTAACATTTATTTATTTATTTATTTATTACGGCTTTCCTAAGCCAAACTTAAATCTATTTCACATGTTTATAATTGTCTTCTGGACTATGCAATCTAGAATAGTTACATCTATGTCCTACCTTAGAATACTATAGATGGGAGACTTCCAGATCATGCGAACAAAGTGTTGTGCTAGTGTAGTATGTAGGCATTTTACGCATGTTAGTAAAGCGCGAAGGCAACATCTGCACGGCGATACACTGAGTTAATCGAGTGATGCGTTTCAGTATGTGCTTCGGCAACCTTTTTTGTATGCGTACAAGAGCTTGGAAGTCTTGGCGCTACATAGCAGAATAGTTTCCCTGCACTTCTATCGATGCTATGGAAGCCCGCCTGTCCAGCACTAAATTGGTAGTGTTCTACAATAATTGTACAATTTTTGTTAAAATTTTTTGGAATGACATGATTTAATATCATTCGGTAGTTCATTATAGGATTTAAGACCTTTATAATACAGATTACATTTGTCTGCTTCAGTTTTATAAGCCGGCAGATTAAAATCATTTTTATTACGAGTATTTACAGAGTGCATATCTTTTACATATTTTATATTAGACCTCAAATACGCAGGCAAAGTTCCTTCTATTATGTTTTTAATAAATTTCATGGTATAATAAAAAGCATAGATGTTAAATAATGATTAGATAATTCTAATGAGTGCTAATTAACCTTCATTTGCGAAATTCTCTAATTCATTAAATAATTAGAATTAGTTCAACTAATTCCCATTAGATAATTGAAATTTTTATTCTAATGGTAGATAAATATAATTGCAATTAGTTGCCATTAGCAAAAAAAAATTGGTTTACCTTTACAATTAGAAATCTTATTGACTTCTGCTAATGCAATTAGATATTCAATTAGCTCGAATTAGAAACAATTATTTTGATAAAAATAAATTTTTTTCAAAGAATTATTGAAGTGAACGAATAATGATGTAAATAAATATAAATAATTGATTCTAATTCGAGCTAATTGAATATCTAATTATATTAGCAGAAGACAATTAGATTTCTAATGGTAAAGGTAACCCAATTTTTTTTGCTAATGGCAACTAATTGCAATTATATTTATCTACCATTAGAATAAAAATTTCAATTATCTAATGGGAATTAGTTGAACTATTTCTAATTGTTTAATGAATTAGAGAATATAAACCAATTGCACCAACTGCTAACTCTAATTGGAATTTAACATGTATGATAAAAAGCATAGTATATAATAAGAACATAGCATGTCTCTGGTAGGTGTGTCATACCGTTTTTTGAGAATGAATCTCATAGCTCGGTTCTGTTGCTTTTGTAGCTTGTAGATCTGACTATCTCGCAAGATGAAAAATATAGTTGAGCAATAAATAAAATGAGGTTCGATTATAGATCTGTAGATGATGATTTTATACCTTCGATTTAAATATTTGCAGATTCGTTGTGTAAAATATAACTTTTTCGCTATTTTTCCTACCGTATAATCCACGTGCTTATCATCTATTTTTATTCCCAAGCATTTTACGGTGCTGACTTTTTCAATTATTTCGTTATTTATATTTAAGTTTTGTAGCTCACTGTTTTGAAAATTGCGTCTAGATATAACCATAAATTTCGTTTTATTGACATTCAGTTTCAGTCTGTTTACGCATAACCAGCTATATACGCTATTAAAATCTTCTTGCAGCTTAGCATATATTTCAGTAATATTGTTCCCACTTATCATCAGCAATGTATCATCAGCAAACTGATTTTTTACCACTGTTTCCAAAATTTTTTCATCACATTGTAACGTGTTAATAGGTCTTATCTCCTCAGCTTTGATGGTATTTTTAACTTTTTCTAATGGCACAACTATAGAAGATTTCCATAAACTATGAACGATACCTTTATCTAAGCTCTCATTAACAAGTTGAGGATAGAAAAAACCTGTATATATTATGGATTCTTTAACGACTCCTTCCGACACAAGTTTCTTCCCTCCAATTCCATGTTACAAATGTCACCCAAATCGGTTGTTCCGTTTTCGAGATAGTAGTGTATATACAGAGTTATATATGTACATATGTACATAATTAGGTGAGGGGGCATCCCTAAATGGAAACCATACTTAAAAATATCTCTACTGGAATGCGGAGTGAAGTACTCTTCGTTTGATACCCTTATTGTCTTATTTCGTAGAATTTTGTTTTAATTTCAAATACGTGGCAAACTCGTGAAAATATTCTCAGTGACAACACCTAAGCAGAAAGTCTTGGAATCTGATATACTATCGATGTACAAATTTCATTGAAAATTTTTGTCGGTTTTGCGATAGTAGTTGATATACAAAGAGATATAAGTAATAAGGTGAGCGGGCAGCCCAAACTGTCAATCCTACTTAAAAATTTATTTAATAAAATGCGGAGTGAAATATCTTTCATTTGATTTCCACATTGGCAGATCTGATATAATATTTTTTTAATTTCAAATAGGTGGAAACCTTGTGAAAACACACTCAGTGGCAACGCCTAAGTAGAAAGTCTAAGAATGTGATACACTACTAACGTTCCATAATTTCCCTTTGTTGTTGGTGTTATTGTAGTATTGTAGCAGTGCTTCGCCCCATCCAATAGGTGCGACCGATCACAAATTGTCATCAATGTACTCTAACGGGAGTCTAAGGAAACTTGCTGTTTCAACAGTGGAGGACCATAATGAGAGGGGTGTTAGGGGCGTTGGTTCCACAATACAGCTAAAGAGATGGTTGGTGTCATGTGGGGATACATTACAAGCAGGACATATGTTTTGTATGTCGGGGTTGATTCTGGATAGGTACAGTATCCAGATGGAACTTCAGCTAGAGTGACTTACGTTTCCCTAGGGAAAGTGCGTCCCTCTGCTGCCAGTTTTGGATATTGTTCTTTGAGTGCAGGATTCACAGGGCAATTTCTGGCATAGAGGTCCGACGCCTGTTTGTGGAGTTCACTGAGGACCTGCTAGCGTTTTTTAGCTTCATACGGCTGTGTTTTCAGGTGCCATATTTCCTCCTATGGAGATGAGTCCTTAAGCCCCTGGGTGGTAAAGGCTCATCAACCAGATGTCCGTTGGGATGCCCAGGTTTCTGGGTATTCAACAGAAACTGTTTGGTTAGTATTTCATTTCTCTCCCTAATGGGGAGTATTCTCGCCTCATTATGTAGACGGTGTTCTGGGGACATAAGAAGACAGCCCGTGGCTTAGGCTTGGCGACCATATCGAAGACGCGTAGCATGCAATCGGCTGGCCTTTGCTTTGTAAGTGGTAATGAGCGTTTCTTTATCTTTGCCCCCCCAAGTACTGCCAGCGAGAGATTTGACGATTTTATTGCGGCTCTGAATTTTCGGTACAATTGTGTCTACATGCTCAGTAAACTGTAGATCCTGATCGAACGTCACACCCAAGATTTTGAGGTGTAGACAGCCGGTAGCGTAGTGCTATTGACGTGGATGTTCAAAATGGTCGACATTTGGGACGTCCATGTTGTTAATAAGGTCGCGGATGATTTATTCCGTGATAATATCAGGTTTCGCAAGCGAAAAAACTGGAGAGATCAGGTAGGTAGCCGTTGATTTTGTTGCAAAGCTCATCGATCTGTGCGCCTGGGCCTGTGGCCATTGTTTGTGCAGTCATCGGCGTAGGAAACGATAGTTACTCCTTCAGGTGGCGAAGGTAGCTTTGATATGTTGAAGTTAAACAAAAGTGGGGATAGGACACCACCATGTGGCACCCCTTGTTTGCTTCTTTTTGGTTTGGATGTTGCGTTCCTGAATTGCACCGATGCCTGCTGACCGGACAGATAATTTGCGGTCCACAATTTCAATTTCTTCCACAATTTCAGTCAAATTGTTTAAGCTATTTCCGAGATCGTTCTTGATATACAAAAAATTTTAACTCGTTTAAAGTAATAAGATAATACTGACCGTAATTTTATGCATCCAACTTGGATTCGATGGTACGATATGACAAATAGCGATCGTTTTGGTTAAATTTACCCTTTCAATATCAAAGAAAGCGCCATAGCGTTTTTCTTAGATAGGCTCCAAGCGAGAGTGAGTTTTACATCGATATGTAGAGGTTTATTCTGAATGGGTAGGGGTTTAACCAGTACGCGCATAAAACTTCTGACAGACTAGTCTGACTCTGCGGTGATTAATATTCTTTCTTTGTATACATAATGGCTCTTATAGAATTATGGCATTGACAGAGTTCGAAAGCGGCTAACGAGTTTATTTATTTCTTTTGTGAAAGTCTTTCAAGGTCCTTGTGCTCTTACACACTGTCATTGTACTCCTTAACAATGAACAGTTAAGACCAGCCATGCAAGCCTGCGTCGTTGAATACTCACATGATAATAAATAAAATTTGCATCTCTATAAGCTATTGTTCTATTGTATTTTCATAAAATTTCATTTAGGAAATGAATCTGCTACAAAGGTTGTCGCAAAGAAATATTGACACACCCTAATTTACATACGAATGTGTACAGTAGGTATGTAAATATCGAGTGCCAGTTGTCTTGGCTCTACTTGTCTACCGCTGAGTTAATAATGAATGTTTATTTAAATGAATGAATAATTCCAGGAAAATAATAGAAAAAACAACTGGAGATGACAGTAAATATTAAAGAAAAAACATTAAAATTCTATATTATAGCAGATGCTGACTTTGAACATCAAGCCAAAAGTAGAATCGTCATGTGGCTGATTCAACGTAAACTGTGATATTTCAGAAAACTTTACTGAATTGTATACTTCTTTGTCTGGAGCTCAGTTAGGGTCTTCCACAGATCCACTGACTCACAGTATGCTGCAAATTTAGTAGTGTTCATGTTATTTCGCAGTTGCGGATAGAGTCCTCTAAATTGTTCGACAACTGTCAAAACAATCACAAATGCCAATTTGTCCAGTTCTTTGCAGGGACTCTTTTAATAGTTTTGTTTTTAGACGAAAAAGTCCGGGTCAAAGTTATGCAGCGTGAACGTTAACGGAATTATGAGGATCCCAAATATTTTCGTCACGAATCATGCATCCATTTTAATTTTTTGACTTTTTCGAAGCAACCACAAATAACAGTTAAATCTAGAAATATTTTTAAGGCAGAACAAAAGTCCGGACGCATAACTATGGAACGGCTTATCCAATTGAAATGATTTTTTACCAATCAATTGTCCTCTATATCTGGATTTGAAACCTGTAGGAATACTTCAAAATTTTTGTTACTAATACTATAAATTTCTCATCGAAAAACCATAACTAACTCCTGTAGTACTATAGTTACACTTTTCCTTAGTAAACTTGCACTTTGTTCGATATAGGCCCGGTTTTTCAGTACAAGTTCAACTCAGTTTGTAAGTAAACTACGCAGTTTTTCAGTGAACTTTAACAGCTTAAACTGAGCTTAAGCGTCCGATCTGGAAGGGTTTAACTCTAGTTAACCTTTCAGTTATTTGCGTTCGTTCGAGATGGCGTCGAATGTACCCAACAAGCAGTTGGGCTTGAGTACCATTAGAGCTTATTTTGATAACTACGCATACTAGCATCCAATATATTTTGCCAACTGTATACATAGAATACATCTAACAAAGTTTTTTTTAAAGTATTCATAATTAATATTCTTTTTTGGCGACCTTATATTTAAAGAAATTGGTTTTATGTGTACCGGCTCGAGGTCAATATTTTGGTAATAAAAACACCAGTTTTTATTTTTTATTCCGATATATTTCGGTTACACATCGGTAACCGTCTTCAAGGGGACTATACAAAACAATGTAAAAACAAATTTTCATACATGTAATATGTCATATATTATAACATACATACTTTTTGAGTTAAACGTCCGTTCGCGTTGGCGTGGAGTTTTGTACTGTCGATTTTGTTGTGAGTAAGTGTCTGTACAAGTGAGCGACGTTGATCGTGTCTGTTTTGAAGTTAGTCGTATGTCTGGTGGTGTCTGTATATGTGTAACATTTCCAGTGTTATCTCTTCTATAGTGATTTTGTGTTGTAATACTGACGCTTTCTCAAAGTTCGGACAGTGGCCACTAGATACACAATGGGCTGTTAGTGCAGTTTTTGGTTATTTAAATTATGATAATGTTTCATGTCCGATTTGTGCTGTGCTATCTCGTTTTTACTTCGATTGTGGTGGTGCACTACGTAAATACTTCTGCATGCTTCGTAGTTATTGCCATTGCACGGCATTTTGTAAATGACGTGCTTTTTTCCATAGGAGGTATTATGGACTTGGTTTTGTTGAACATGTTTTTGAGTGTGTTACAGGGTTTATGGGCTATTCTAAATGATTATTGTTGTAACAGTTGGACTTGATTAGACGCTCTGACAGTTGACGGTACGTAGATTACCGATTTAAACGTTTTTGGTGTTACGGATTTTTCTAGATTACCTGCACACATCGATCTTCTTATTAATGTCCTTATAATATTTTCAGGAAAATCATTTAGTTTGAGTAGCGAAAAAATTTCTTGTCTAATTTCTTGATGATAGACATCATCAGATATCTGTAGCATGCGTCGTATACAGCTCATTGCTGTATTCATAATCATACTCTTCGGTGTTTAGAGTAAAAATTTTTTTTATTAGTCGCCCTGACGCAGTTGGTTTCTTATACCATATAAGTTTTAACTGGCTATCTCTTTTTTATAACCATAGAGTCTAAATAAGATAGTTTTCCTTCTTCTTCCATTTCTATGGTGAACTTATGTTTTTATGAAAAGTGTCAGCGCGTTTAGGGTATTCTGTATTTGATCATGTTTTACAATTGCGAATAAATCATCCACATATTGTGTCATAATTCTTGGTTTATGCACTAATTTTTCAATCGTAGTGTTCAAAAGTTCTTCCATTATAATGTCCGCGATAACTGGAGCTGCCGGCGATCCCATGGGCATACCTCTTAATTGTGTATAAACCGTGTCATTGAATTTAAAGTATCTGTTTTCTTCGATACAAAACTTTAATATGTCCATAAATAGTTGTTTGGGCATATTAGTATGTTCTTTTATAATCGTCCATTTATTACGTATGATGTCAAGTGCCATTTGTGTGGTATACTTGGAAACAATGAAACCACGTCAAAGGAGATGAGTCTTTCATCTTCGCAAATGAGGATTATTGATTCTATCTTTAAATTCAAGGGTGTTCTTAACGTTGTATTTGGAGTCAGCCGTGATATTTTTAAAATATTATTAGAAATTGGCATAGACCATATGATGGAGAGTTAAAAGCTGAGCAATCGGCCTGAGATTATAGGATTTAAAAAATTCAAGTGCGGGAAAAAATTTTTTTGGAGGGCTTCTAGCACAAAAGAATAACAATTTCTTTAAATACTTTACAGATGTCATAGCAGCAATATTAATTTGCCAATTACAAAATAGTGTGACATTCTTGATCCCAGCAAACATTGACACAATATTTCTCAAACCATTCAGAAATTTTCAATTTTCGAGTTGAACTCCAACATCGGCCTCCAATTGTTTTCCAGCCCTAGAGTTATTTTAATAAATTTATAGTATGTGTACTACAAATACATATATCTATAGTTTGGTGATAGCTAAAATGCTGGCTCATAACATGGAGTCATATTTTCTTCGCATTAAAGTCTGACGAATCTTCGAGTTTACGTAGAATCAGCCATATGCATTCCCTGAGTCGAAAACAATTTTGAAATCACAATAGCTGTGAAATGATAAGCCATGACTGTTATATATATATGAACTACAGGGACCTCGTCTACATGTTAATATTTTATTTTTCCCGCATTTGACGGGTTTCATATTTATTTTGACTTTGGTTGTTGATCACGGAATGCTTCTTACCGTGTTCGGCTCTGTTCCTGGCAGGACGGCCTATTGTGTGCCGGTAACTGCGCTCTGTCCAACCTTCAACCCAGCCATTCACCCGAGAGAGGAATGGGGAACCAGCTGGACCAGCTAACTTGTTCACGGATGGGTCGAAGTTGAACGGGAAAGGTTGGTGGGAGGTATTTTGTAAAGAGCTAAATGTAAGCCGCAAGTTTATGTTGGCTGATCACTACAACGTCTTTCAAGCGGAGGTTACCGTGATTAAGGTTGCGGTGGATGAAATCCCATCCAGTGTTACTACGGTTAAGGAATTTAACATCTAATCGGATAGCCAAGCAACTATCAAAGCCTTGCGTTAACATATAATGTGAACGAGGGTAGTCTAGGAGTGCCTGACTTCGCTTGCGATTGCATCGAACTATTTCATAGTTAAGATTATCTAGCTCTAAGGCCATATGCCGGGCAACCGTCAAGCGGATCTCTTATCGCGCATTGGTAAAAATGAAGCGGATGAAGATGGTTGTAGGGATTTCGAGATTCCGCTGACCACCTATGGTCTGCTTCTACATAGATGGGCCTCGAGCCAGCTTAGCAAGCGTTGGGTGGACATCACCTCTGTTTGTTTGTTTTTGTTTTTCCATAAAACTAATGGGGAAAATATTACAACAACATAGATCTCAAAACCATAAAAGCTATCTTAATAACCAATGAACTAGTATTATGTCCTTCATATTTACTACTTAATATATACATATGTACATAAAGTACATATTTATGTATGGAAATGACCAAGAACAAACAATTGATAACCCACGTGGCACCCCGCTGGCGACAACAGCATTGACGACAAAATAATAAACAAGCAGCATATTTACAAAAATCCAAACAACAGTGGAAAAATAAAGCGTGGAAAATAAGATTTTGAAGTAAACATGTAGATATATACAGTGTTGTATAACAAAATATAAACACAAAGAATTAATGTCCATTACGGTTGTGAAGATATGCCCGTGTTTCGAATACTTACCTTGCAGAGATATACAAATAGAAAACACACTTTAAAAACTACGAAACTCCTGTGTTCTCTTAAAATTTCAATTCAATCATATATTCTGAAGAGCTTTATGCAAAGGTAATGCTAAGTCTGTAGCCCATCTGACAGATGCCGCAGTGACGAGGTGGTGATCCGGGTTTCCAAACCGAAGTCCTGGCCGAAGCAACATCCAATTTTTATACCTTTCATGAAAATCAAATAGTATATTAAGTTTGTCACGAATCTCAAATTGTAAGTCCTTAAAAACAGAAGAGATAGATCCATCAATAAGTATACCGAAATGATCAGGATGCAGAGCTGAGTTGATTTAACTATGTCCGTCTGTCTATCTGTCCGTTTGTTCGTTTGAACGCAAACTAGTTCCTCAATTTTTGAGATATATTGATAAAATTTGGTGAGCTGGTATATTTATGTGTCCCCCATACAAACGATTTTTCAGAAAAGAGAAGTTTTGTCATATCTTCCTCAATTTATCAGATTGAAGCTTCAAACTTCACCATATGCTTTCGTATATTGCACATATTGTTTGTCTGAAAAAATGGATGAGATCGGTCGTATATATAGTATATATTCCCCTCAACGACTATTCAGATAGAAAGCTTTCGTAATTTCTGCCTATTCTAACAGCTAGAGGCTTCAAATTTCAGCAAATGCTTACGTTTACGTCACATATCAGTGATTCATGGTCATAGCTATATCATGCAGACCACAAGAAACGTGAAACTTTGTATCCTCACACAAAGTACCTACCTATTTTTTATTTCATGATTATCTTAAAAATTCCTTCGGTATGTATATCTGTCTCACTATATATTTATTTTTCAGCCCCATTCATTAAAGGTGTGAAGCCTTCGGCTGTGCCGTCCTGCCCCTTTCATGAACATGAAATGGTATATTAACTTTGGTCCGATGTTTGTAACGTTGAGAAACATAGAAGATAGACTCACCATTAAGTATACCGAATTAATCAGGGGACGAACTGAGTTGATATAGCCATGTCCGTCTGTGTGCGTCCGTCTGTCTGTTGAACGCAAACTAGTCACTCAAATTTTGATGTATTTTTGTATTATATTAGACATTTATCGGATCCGGTAGGATCGGACCACTATAAACATATATCTCCCATACAACCGATCGTTCAGATAAGACGATTTTGGCCATTCCTGCCGCAATTTAGAAAGTATAACGTGAAACTCGGTGATATATATTCTAATATATCATAAAAGATATCTGAAAAAATCACTTTGATCGGAGCTATATATAATATATATCCCATACAACCGATCGTTCAGATAAGGGTTTTTTGCCATTTTTTATTTATATTTATCTTAAAAATCGTTTAGGTATGTACATCTGTTCACTATATATTTCCTATCTTATACATCCGATTATTTGGAGATTACGAACGGGATAAGATTATTGTTCAGCCCCATTCATGAGAGGTATGAAGTCTTCGGCACAGCCAAAGACAGTCCCGTCCTAACTTGTTTTATACTCAACTAAGCAGAGCTCACAGAGTATATTAATATTTTTCGCATAACAGTACCCCGTAACGCCGTAAACTAATCGAGATAGATATAGACGTCTATATATCAAAATGATCTGGGCGAAAAACGAAATTCATTTAGCCATGTCCGTCCGTCTGCCCGTAAAACACGATAACTTGAGTAAATTTTGAGGTATCCTAATGAAATTTGGTATGTAAGTTCCTGGGCACTAACCGTGGCACCGCACACTTTAAAAGATGGCAATTTAAAAGTTTTGCAAGCTGTAATTTGGCTGTTGAGTATGTAATGCTCGGTTAGCCGAACATAGCCTTCCTTATTTGTAGAATTTTCGATATCGAAAAATTGGGAGTGATAAAGATTTGATTTCTTCGGTTCTAATGTCAATTAAGATGTCCGTTTCTATCTCTATTGGTATATCGACTGGTTTCTGACTCAACCACTTAACTCCCATTTCCTAAAATTTTGGTTTTTGGTATCAAAAGAAGCATTAACATGTATTACAAATGGGTAAACTTTGAAAAATAATCATTTTTGTTATTTTAGAACAAAAATTTTACGTAAACTCGTAACTTAAACATGAAATTTCATGAATACAGCAACCCCGTAAAAGACGTACTTTTAATGCACTCCTTAAATTGATAACTTGGCAACACTCGCCATACATCAGTTTTAAGTTCCGTTATTAAAAAGTGTTAAAAAATGAAGCCAAAGAAAAAAATTTGCAAAAAGTCGACTAATATAAAAAATATCCTAAGGTAAGTTATAAATTTATCAACATGTGCTTTCATATAATCTACATAGAAGTTATTCAAACTCATATTGTACTTTAGGAAGCAAATGCTGAACTTCACAGAGTTCTTGATGAAAAACGGGCAATTTCATTTTCGCTGAAAGTCTCGAAACTAATAACAGCTTTACTCCCAAGAAATTAGACGAAAGAACCGGACTTTTTATAGATGCCAATTCGAACGTCGAAAGTAGTTCAGAGGACACATTCTCCATTGATTCGTCTAGTTGCTTTGAAGTAAATTCTATTGAAAGCTCAAGTAATACATCAAGTACTCCAACGAAGCATAAATTGGATGAAACATCAGGCTTGATATCACACACGAGAGCAAAGAAAGGGCACAGCAAGCGACAACAGTGAAAAAGAGAAAAGGTTAAAAAAGCGCGGGAACAAGGAGAATGCTACTATAGTTTGGAAAGAATCAGTGGAGAAATGGTGGGTATGAAAAAGAGAAGTGAGAGAAAATTAAAGCAGCGATGCCGATGTAAAACCGATAGGGGCGGCAATAAGTGTGTAAGCATATCTGATTGTCCAAGAGCTGAGCTCTTTAAGTCCTTTTGGAGGGAAATGTCATGGGATCAAAGAAAGTCGTGGATTAGTCCACTAGTTCATGTTGTTCCAGTGGGGCGTAGAAGAAAGCCAAACCATAAAAAGATCGTGTACTCTACGTTATCATCTAAAAGTTGAAGGTGAATCAATTCAAGTCTGCAAAAATATGTTTTTAGGTACACTTAATATTGGGGAATGTTTTGTTCGAAATACACTATACATTAATTTTCCAAAAAATGAACGATTTTGTAATATAGAAATTTCCTTCTCAAAACAATAAAACTTCTCTTAAATCAAAGAAATTTATCTTAGGAAATTTTGCTGCCAAAAATCAATCTCTTATTCGAATTTTTTATTTACAATGTGTGGGCTAAAAGAACTACATGCTCCTATTGCATTGCACAACACCGTACATCATATAAATTTATGTGTGCATTTATACTCCTGCATGTGACAGCAAAATTCTACGTAATCGGGGTTTGCAGAAATAGTCAAGACGACTTTTGTTTACACTTTTCGAGCGTTTTTTGGAAAAGTTTACCTTTTTATGGGACTTTGACTTACATATGTATGTATA
Organism: Eurosta solidaginis; assembly: GCA_029619165.1. Lineage (NCBI taxonomy): Eukaryota > Metazoa > Arthropoda > Insecta > Diptera > Tephritidae > Eurosta > Eurosta solidaginis. The sequence continues at coordinate 21,758 of JARSSU010047591.1, forward strand.
TATTTGGTCTTGGTTTGCATTGTGTCCCAATGCCGAAATGAGTTTATAGCAAAACAAAAACATATTAATAATCTCAAGTTATTAAGTATTTCGTTAAAAGTGTCTAATTCGGTAAATAAGCCATTAGTTCTTTAAAACAACAACAAAAACAACACATTTTTGAAACACATGTTTATAATTGAACAAAGTACCTCAAGAAAACAACATAAATTTTTACCCCTCCATCCTTCGCTTTCATGCAAACATTCTTCCAAAGCAAATTAAATCATCTGTCAAGTAATGTTGAATGTTGTGTTGCTCGTGACTTGCCCCCCGCCACCCTTCAAAACACGCTTATCAATCTTCAGTAGGTAAGGAAACTCAAACAAATCTTTAAAATATTTGCTTGAGTGTGCGTTTATTTGCTCGCAGACCCAGAGTTTTTTTGTACATACATACATACATTTTATTGTATGTGCCCAAGTCAAGTATAGTATATTTGTAATTGTTTTTGTACGCATTGTGTTAATGCGCGTGTGTGTTGAATTATATGAATAATTTTATGGCCACATAAAATATGTACGAAATGCGTTAAATAACAATAAAAAGAAATAACTTAAAATCAAATAAAAAACGTTTTATTTGGAAGTGATTATAAACAACCTCTGGGGGACGGGGAATTATGAAGCACGTCACTTGATGAGGCATTACAAAACAGCTTCTAAGAAAGAGCGGCGCAGCTCCCCACTGAGGGTGCGTCCTATGCTCATTCTCGCGAAGGAAGCTTGCAAGGTGTTCTGGTTTCAATTAGCCCATCATACGGAAAAGAGTAGCTGTGTGGTTTGTCAAGCAATATATTGGCAGTTCATATTACCGCCGTAATAGAGGTCCACAGGGTCACGTCTATCAATTATATATACGATATAGTACCATGGTTTCGGCCTTATTAAGTATGCTGTCGAGCAGTCGACTGATATTTTTAAGAGAATACTCCTTTTTGTTAGAGTGGTTTGAAAGAAGATAGATTTGAGGCTGAGAACTGGAGATATCTACCCTTGCGACCGAGGACTCGAGTGTGGCTAGCTGCCCAAACGTCGCAGCCAGAAAATACACATCAAAATATTGCTGTACTTCATTTAAGGTCTCTCGACACTTAGCGGGGGCTTGTAAGGGTGAAATAGCCCTTCGTTCATGTCGGAAACTTCTGATTCTGCTGAGTTCAGACTTCATCGCCGCCTATATTTATCTGCAATGAGTTTGTCGTCCTTTAGGTCTATCACACCAGTGTCATGGGTGATGGTTCCTCTTCCACAGGGTCTAATATCGCAGGGGCTGGCGTCCGGAGGGGACAGCTATCAAGCAAGGAGGTACTGGCTCTATTAATTTGTACAGCGAATACCCTACTGACATTCCAACGATGACAGATCTATCGTTATTGTTGTGCCGTAGGTTGGTAAGACGGGAAAGGACGTGAGGAAAGGTGTTTAAGTATATTGATAGATGTCCATGAGATAGGTTCGGTTAGGTTGAACTGGCTGGTCAATAGAGACCTCACATAGACTGAATGTGTCCATAGTGTTACCAGAATTTGTTTGACTACTAAACGGAAGAACCCCAATCAGGCGCCAGAACATATATTATAGAAATAACTCCGTCCTCTTGCCAAATAATAGCAGTTTTCTAGGACCCAGCTTAATTGCTGCCTCGAGCTCTGGCGCCCCTAATAGCTGGAGCCTTAAACTGGCGAGCGCAGGACACGAACACAGAACGTGCTCAACCGTTTATTCCGCCAGCTCACACTTCATGCACTTGCTGTTACTGATGTGGCGCATGAGATAAGTTTTCACCACTTTAAGGCGCCTTCGATAATTTGTTACTCTGCCTGGAGCGAAAAGGAATGGATATAGTCGTTATCTGGGAGCTGTGGCTGAACGGAAACGCAGGTGGGCCAAGATAGTGTATCTCTGTAATTTCAGTAGTAATGATTTCACAATAGATTGACTGGTGTCAGTAGGTGGTTTTGGCGTATCAACATATCCCATAACGATGAAACGGGTGCACCACTATCTAGCTCGGGCGATGTTACCGCCGAAGCAAGGCGGAAGAGCTTGGATTCCAATATGCAAGGAAGCCTTTAGGTCGATGCTTTTATTTTAGATGAGGTACATATATGCAACAGGGAGATGACGCCACCGTTGTAACGCCTTTAACAGTTAAGGTTTTGAACCTCATACGACTTATTAGGGAAGGTAGATCGAAAATCGGATTGAAAGGTTCTCAACGAACAGTTCGTCCCTGATCACCACTATATTCGGTTCTCAGTGAATAAAGTACGTTGTACAAACACTACCTCTTGCAAGGTAACGTGAACCTTGAGATCGGAAGTAGATAAAAGGAGGCTTGCGGCAATAAGTTGGTTAACCAAGGTTAATCTATTCTATGTTGATTGGGGTGATGGTGTGCCATTGTCCAATTGACTCATCGTAGGACATCCCTATTTTAGAAATGCCAGGGTTTATTAGTTGTAAGATGGTTTGCAACTAGTTGCTTTCTTTGCTTGGTAAATATGTATGTCTATACATACATACATACATAGGTGCAATAAAGTATGTGACTGGCCACGGAAGGGGAAAATTTAGCACTAGCAAAACAAACGAAATTAAATAATACATTTTATGTATGAACATAAAAATTTTGTCGAGACCACAGTTTGTGTTCGTCAGAATTCGTCCGTATTACGTTCGGTGGATACATACACACGTACATATCTATATATGTAGGTATGTATATGGGGTATTTCATCCCATTTCGACCAATTTTGAACCCGATCCCTTTAGAATTGGCTGAAAGTTTTTCTTCTTTTTCTAGCTTACGAAAGACGTTTTTCAGAATTTTTTCAAATTTTTTCATCCAACTCAAAAAAAGTTATGAATTTTAAAAAAAACACCGTTTTTGTTTAAAAATGCTATAACTTTTTCAAAAATTGACCGTTTGGGATCTTTTTTTTTAAATTTGTTTTTAAATGTACTTTTCGGGAAAAATACAAAAAAATTTTTAAAGTTTTTTTTTGTAATTTTTCAGTTTTTCGAGATTTTTCGAATTTCGCCCTTTTTTTCTCATAAAAAACTTCAATCAATTCTGCAATCACTCCCACTAATCCCGGAGTGGGCCGATATTTTTATTTTTTTTATTTAATTGACAAAAAAAACTTAAAAATTTTTTTGTATTTTTTCCGAAAAGTACATTTAAAAACAAATTTAAAAAAAAACAGATCCCAAACGGTAAATTTTTGAAAAAGTTATAGCATTTTTGAAAACAAAAACGTGGTTTTTTTAAAAATTCATAACTTTTTTTGAGTTGGATGAAAAAATTTGAAAAAATTCTGAAAAACGTCTTTCGTAAGCTAGAAAAAGTAGAAAAACGTTTCAGCCAATTCTAAAGGGGTGGGTTCAAAATTGGTCGAAATGGGATGGAATACCCCATATACTTTTTTTAAATAAAGCGAAAATATGCAAGATATTTAAAAAATTCTGAAATTACACAGGAATAATGGAAAATTCAGGAGAGATGGAGCAAACATAAACAACAACACCGTGAGGGAGGCAAACTGGCGGTTTCACTGCCTTTGCTAGTTTGAAAAGGATGAGACAGCGGAACAAATTTTGCGCATCAGTCTACCCTTTGCTAGAACCAGATATGATATGAAGTGTGGGCGTTGCTGCCCTTTTTCTTTGCGTCTGCCCGCCTTCGCTAGGAAGGGGCCTTGAGAGGAAAGTGTAATGGTCTGCTTTACTACCCTCATCTGCGAAGGCTTCAAGATTTTCTTGTCGGTAATTTCATTCGCGACAGTCGTTGTATGGTGGTAGCATGCTTCGCCTACCATACCGAACATCCTGGGTTCAAGTCCCGACAAAGCAACATTAACAATTTGGAACGAAGTGTTTTTAATTAGATAAGCGTTTTTCTAAGCGGGGTCGCCTCTCCGTAGTGATTGCGTTAACGCTCCGACTGTATATCTGCCATGAAAAGCTTCTCAAAGAACACTCATCTGCCTTGCAGATGTCGGCGTAAAATATGTAGTATATATATATATATATATATGGACCTGAGTTCGCAATCGATAATGATGAAGTAAATGTTCCCCATCTGATTTTGACGAAGTCAGATCGGAAGTAGAAATTAAAAAACAATAAGGCCGCAGGCGCTGATGAATTGCCTGCATAGCTATTCAAATACGGCAGCCAGGAGCTGCTATAGCGCATGCATCAGTTTGTGTGGGAAATTTGGTGGATCGAGTGCATACCTGACGAAGTGGGAAGTAGTGTTCTTTATCAAATCCACAAGAAAGGGGATTGTGTAAAAGATTAAAACCCACCGGTAATCGACTGATTGAACCATCTCAGTTCATTTTTGGACCTGGTAAATATACCATCGGCCAGACTTTCACTATGCGCAAAATCTTGGAAAAACCCCTAGAAGAAGGGGTTGGAAAACGATTTAAGTTCCCTTAGTTTTATCAATTGGCACCAGTGAGCCTAAATAAAAAGTGACAGGCACCTCAGCTTTCTTTGAACGGTCGTTTAGTTAATGGAAATTAGTTTTGAATTGTTTGCGGATTGTAATGAGAAATGTTAAATCCTCGCATTACTGAAACATAGCAGAATCCCGCGCTGAATTCATTAACTAGAAAAACTGTGTTAAGTTGTTAAAATTTAAATATATAAAGCGGTGCTGTTAGCTCTTTTTTTGCTGTTCCCAACTATGGTTTCAACATTGCATATTCAAAGCAAGATTCGCCGCTTAGACCTGTTGATGCCTTTCTAAATGAGTTGGTACTCATTGACGAAGCTGTGGATGCACTGGTAAGAGTAAATTCATTGCAGTGGTAGTGGTTTAGTCGTTAATTAACTGGCAACGAGGTAGGGTTTATATACGCATGGGCGTTTGTTTGCAAAATGTGTTTTTTGAATACTCAAAACAATAACCTCTTTCGATGTTGCTACTCTGTTCCTTTGGCGACTAATAAATGAATGAGAATAATAATATGTGTGAATTGAGCTGACAATCTCTGGAATAGATCAACTATGTTCGAAAATAACGGCTCATTTATTGGCGGGATGTATATAGTATTCAAAGGATCATTTGATCTAGCCATAACCCTGGCAAATGAATCAATGTTAATGACAATTTCAGTTCATGTTTGCCATTTGCATTCACTTTTGAAATAATTTAAGATTTATACTCCTTGTTATATAGAGGCATGCATACAAACGTGTTCAAAATAGTGTATGGTTTATTGTGGGTGTACATAGCTTTGTTAGGGCCATTAACTTTAATGTCGACATTCTCAGTAATATTGTTTCTCACATGGGTATCGACAAACAAATGCATTAAATTGAGTCTGGAAGTTTCAGAATGTCTGAATATTCATTCACCGTACGATAAACATCTTTCAACAAATGTTCACATAGATGTCAACATATGTACATACATTAGGGCGACCCTTATTTTTCAGTGTTCCGATTCTCGATCTCACCCACCAGAATTATTAAAGTAACCTTAAAGGCTGTATATGCAAAAATGCCAAATTGTCTTTCACTCGCTATCAATAACTTCTACAGATATTGCTTTCAAACGCATATAAAAACACAAAGCTGGTCATATAGTAAAAAAGTTTAAAATAGAATAGGTGCAAAAATTTCAATTGCGCGCAAGATTTTTAAATTCTTAGAGAGTTTCTCGAATACCCAGGTTTGTAGCTCATTTAATTTCATTTTAAAGTGTGATTGACAGTTGCATATAAATCTCATATAAGGGACTATTGTGTCAAACGGATTAACCCATTGTGGTGCAACTCATACTCATATATTAAATATACCTTTCATGAAAATGAAATGTTATATTAAGTTTGCCACGAATCTCAAAATTATAAGTCCTTAAAGCGGAAGATGTACACACCAATAAGCATACCGAATTGATCAGGAGGTTGACAATCGGGTTTGATTGCGCCATGTTCGTCTGTCTGTTTGAATGCAAACTACTACCTCAATTTTTGAGATATATTGATACAATTGGTGAGCGGGTATATATTAAGGTGTCCGACTAGACATTTGTCGGAACCAGAAGGATAGGACCAATATAGCATGTATCCGCCATACAACCGAATTTTTTAGAAAATAAGTTTTTGTGTCATATCTTCCGCAATTTTTATACTCAGTTGAGGCAGAGCTCACAGAGTGTATTAAATTGATTGGGGATAACGGTGGTTGTACAGGTATAAAGGAAAGATTCGCTATATCACAAAATCATCAGTATCGAAAAAAAATTTGACTTTGAGCACTGTCCGTCGTTCTCCGTCCTTTATACACGATTACTTGAGAAAATTTGAGGTATCTTGATGAAATTTTGGTATGTAGGGTCCTCGGGATCTCATCTCAGATCGGTATTTAAAATGAACAATATCGAGACTCTAACCCGCCCTCTTTTCACTATCGAAAATTACGAAAATGCAAAAAGTGCCATATTCGTATACAAATACGAAAAAAGGGTTGAAACATGGTATTGGATGGTTTCATTGACGCAAATATACTTTAGAAAAAACTGTGTAAAATGGTGTGACACCTACACATTTTTAGAGAAGAAATGAAAAATGTGCTGCAGGGCGAATCAAAAGCCTTGGAATCTGGCAGGAATACTATCCTGGTATGACATCATATAAATAAAGTTAGGGGTACCCCACAGTAATGATGTTCTGGTCACCCTGGTCACATTTGGTCGATCATCTCGAAAACGCCTCTACATATAGCCACTACCACCAGGGCCGTCGTCGTAGCGAGAAAAATCCGAGGGCCGGGACTAAACATTTACGATCCCCCTATAAAAATCACTAATACATTTGGATTAACGTGAATTACTGACGTCTCAGTCATGAATCATATTGATAGATTACACCAAAAAAATTTTACCACATTAACTAATGATTTATCGCACTAGAGCTGACAGTAAAATTAACACAGATATTCCTATTATACTATTTTATTGTACTCGCAGAAATAAAATTCTCTTTTAGCGGCCACATAGTTTCAATAAGCTTTTCTAATTATTTGGTAACATTTTAATACCTTTCGGATAAATTTCATGTAGGATTATAATTTTATTATTCAATATAGAAGTCGGATATCAAAGAGTGGCTTTACTTGCTTTTTTCGCTTCTCCTCCACGCAACTATTTTTATAAAATATCACAATTTTGATCTTGAAAGGACGCATGAGGAACTTTCTGCACTAGCTACAGTGACACGGGTATAGTGCAAAAAGATACGTAAAGCAACACTATTGTTGAGTGGAGAATTTTATACAGATTTGACATCATCTATGTTTAATTCCAATGGTGACAGACTTTACCAAATTTTCCTCGCTAAATGTGTTTCCAGTGATTATTCGCATTCTCAGCTTTGAGAAATGTCGACTTATATTTTTCGACAAATTTTTGCTGCGCTCGCCCGAACCGTAGTTTCATCATGTCTTAAAATCGCCACAAAAGGAAAACGTCTCGCTCAAATTTCTCATAGCTGCAAATCGTTTCGTATGCAGTGTATTACGAATCAACGATCACCAGGAATGTATTGGCTTTAAAAACCAGCACTCTGAATCATCCGTAATTGTACTCATTAATTATCTTCAGACGTCTTTTGCGTTTTTCTCCTTTCAAATGTCCGGAAACTTGGCGAGATGTTCAACTGAATCGCAACTGTTTTGCATTCGTTCGTTTAAATTGTTTTCCCTATTGGTTCCGGATCAACTTCAAACAAGCTACTAGGCATCTAGATGTCGACCTCAACAGCTATGGTGGGTCTCTAGATTGGAGGACCACGATTTCTCTCATTAAGGGTAGTCAGTCATTTGAACAAATTGGGGACAGCAAGATATATTCCAACTGTTGATGTACTTGAGAATGCGGTCACATCGCCGTATGCATTGCGCAGTCAAAATTGGCTTGGCTGAAAGACTATGAGGAGAGACTTTCGGTAAATTTTTTTGAGGATGTCCCATCGTGTGGAGTGCTGCTGAAAATAGTAAAACATTTGTGTACAACTCCGAAGAAGTAATTGGCAGCCGGACAACATTCTGCAGCATCAAGATCACATAAATGAGACTGTGGTTGCACAAGGCGAGTAGATCTGCATTCGCGCTTTTGTCGAGAATGTAGACGTAGTGCTCCGTTGTAAGCTCCTTCCATATTGGCGCCGTTATCGTACCCGTGTGCACGAGATCTTTTAATGGGATTTCATTGTGTTATAGAGAGTATGCAAATTAAATCGTGATTCGTTGTACAATTCACGAAAGCCAAAACCGTTCTTGAATTGTAATTTGTTGCTTTCGATATTTGAAATGGATTTAGGTCGCAAAATGAACGTAGGTACGTGACTAGCATCATGGCCATAGCATCAACGATAATATCACATACCTGGCTTTCCTCGCCTTGATCTATACAGTTTCCTCACGTGCTTTGCACAAATTTCTATCAAACTCGTTCTGAATGTCTGGGGAAAGATAGTGCACTTTTAAACGTTTGTGCTCTACTGTTGCGAAATCCTAACTCTCTCGCAAATGATCTGGTAAGTATCGG